>CAHIKZ030000560.1:87500-402500 GCA_903632075.3 Acanthosepion pharaonis | reverse complement strand
GTAGAAGGTGGAGACATTGATACATCTCTTACCAAGGCATCTGAGATAAAATTTAACTCAACGGTATTTGAACGCGTCACAACAATCTGACTTTCCACGTCCGTAACCTGTACGCTAGGCGCACACAGATTCAACATTAACTAATCCGGAAAGAGCTGATATCTTGTTAAATTAACCAAGCTTACTTCCTCTAGCCTTGCTATATAGAAATCATCCACTCTCCTGACGATGACTTCCGCTATGATTGAAGCTTCTCCCGGAGAAGTAACTTTTGACATGTTACCGGAAAGCCTTCGAGAATTAACAACTAAATAGATAATGCTGTTAGAACCTGCTGAACAGATGGCGAAAACCGCGAAATTAATTAGTGTCAGTCGGTGCCAGTTAATTGCTGAGATCAGGGGAAGCCATTATTCGGTTAATACTGTGATTCCGATCTCTGCGTGTCTTTCTTGTTAGTAAACAGCGCTCGTTTCTACCTAGATTGACTGGAAGTATGCCAAAATATGTTTCGTTCTCCATTCTCTACTTTTCAGATTCGGCGGGGTCGGATCTGGAGAGAGCCGAAAGGTCCCAGTCAAAATCAATTCAGGCGTTTTGGCGACATCATTCCCCAAATCACATTGTATCACTTGACGATAGCGATGCTTTGATAGCCAACGCAACACTCAAGAGGACGTCTTCCTTTATAAAGGTTTTGGAAATAATTCAACCAACTCCAACTAGTTAGTCAAAAGAAGGCCAAAATTTAAATTACGCTATGAATATGATTATTTGAATTAGTGGCTGCAGAAGGCGCTGAGAAATATTCTGGGATGGTGGTTTTAATAACTTGATAAAGCCTCCCACACGGGGATACTGAAAAGCTCACGGGTCGAAAATTCTTGCAAAATGACCAAAGATCATAATTTGATTAGGCTTTTCGTTGTGACCGATAACTTTTTTTGTATTGTATTCTTTACGAGTAGAATCGTTTTTGAAATCATTAGTTTTGTGCTAAGAATTAGTAATACAGAAAAGAATTTAAATAGAAATAGAGAATGGTCAAAATAATGTTGCGACATCTTATTTTGATAAATAAATTACCAAAACGGAACCGTGTCATAAAATATATATTTAAGCTTAATTCCAGGACAATCCTGATGACAGGGTGCTCACAAAAAAAAAAAAAAAATTTTAGATTTACTATATGATGGAAAAAAAAACTACCATATAAAAAATATAACTATATATTTTACTATATGAATGAACTAAAAAAAAAGTTAACTAATATATAAATTTCTTAACAATTTCTTGTTTCAGTATCTCAGAGTTATCAAATTGTCAAAGCAAGGTGATTGTTCTCTTTAAGAACATGCAAGATGAGGAATGAAAAACGCCAAGAAATTTTGCCAGAGTCCTTTAGTTTTAACACCTCATCTTAGATCAAATCAAAAAGAAAGAAAAACTGTGAATTTCAAATCATGAAGAAGGCAACTGGAAACCACTGTCAAGAAGACAATTCATCGATAATACAGGGTACTCCACAAATAAACAGGAAATTTTATGATGAAAAGATTTAACTAACATATAAAAAAATATATTTTTTACTATATGAATGAACTAAAAAATTAACTAATGTAAATTTCTTGACCATTTATTGTTCCAGTATTTCATAGTTATCAAATTTCAAAATGAGTTGATTGTTCTCCTAAGAACATCCAACTTGAGGACTGAAAAAACACCAGGAAGTTTTTATTTAGTTTGAACACTACATCTAACATTAGTGTTTTTGTTCTGTTTTAAGCTACTAAATTGCTATCCTTTGCTTTGGCTTCAAATAACTGTAACAAAAATTCCAACAATTAAATAAACTCTACCAAATTTCCTGTTTTTTGTTTGGGCAGCCTGTAGTAAAAAAGGAAAAAACAAACAAACAAACAGAATCTGAAGGGATATGACTTTAAAAAAATTAAAGCCATTATAAACATTATGATATTTGTAATTGTGTCTCATATAAGTCAGAATAAATTTGCTGGGCTGTGTAAGACTCGTGCCATATCATCGATTTAGATAAATTAGGTTACAGCACTTTCAGGCAGACAGTAGTGTTTGTATGTAGAGGAGACGACATGATGCTATAGATCCAGCCTGTCAGTATGGTGATTTGCACGGTAGAGGTAGTTAGGCAGTGGGAAAAAACATTAATATATTTCTTTTTCTCTCCAACCAGGGTTTAAACAGGACTTTCTAACCTTGGAAACCACTCCACTATCTTTCCCAAGAAGGCATGGTAATTCCTCGATAATACAGAGTGCCCCTCAAATAAACAGGAAATTTTAGATTTACTATAAGATTAAAAAATAGCTAACATATAAAAAATTATTAACTATATATTTTACTACAGTGTAACCCGGATATAAGAGAGTTGTCGGGACGGAAGAAGAAGTCTCTTATATCCGGGTTTCTCTTATATCCGAGTTTGGTCTATTTTGTTTAGGTAAGTATGGGAACACTTTGGGACCAGAGAAAATCTATCTTATACCCGGGTTTCTCTTATATCAGGGTCTCTTATATCCGGGTTACACTGATGAATGAACTAAAAAATTAACTAACATGTAAATCTTTTAACCATTTATTGTTCTAGAATGCCAAAGTTATCAATTTTTCAAAACTTCCAATAATTAAATAAATCGGACAAAATTTCCTGTTTTTTATTTTAAGGTGTGGGGAGGGGGGACCCTGTAAAATAATAAATCTTAAGAGAAACGTCTTCTTCTTGTCAGCCTGTAAAGATCCTTTGTTGAACGTAGGCTTTCCCTAGATCACAAAAATAAAAAAAAGAAAGGATCATTACCCTACCGCGACAGCCCGATGCGTGTTGGTTGGACGGATTTAACACGATTGGGTGACCATGTCTCTTTTCGATTCATTATCGCCCAAGGTTATTTGCACGTAAGTGAATGTCACTAACTCGACTGGAATTCGAACTCGGCTCTCCAACTTCTCATTCCGCGTCCTTACCGATTAAAACGCACTCACATCGAAGTTTACAGCACGTGGTATTCCCAAGTAGTCACCCATCTAGATACTGACCAGGCTCGACGTTGCTTAGTTTTGGTGATCGGATCACAACCGATGTTTGAACGTGATATAGTCGTAAGTTGGGAGAAATGTCTCCAGCTACTAAAAGGCCAATATTGGTTTCTCTGTTTTCATAATCCTCTATGAATTTTCTTGAATCATTGTCCGATAATGCAGGATCTGCGGAAATTATGATGAAACTGTCGACCATTTTTCTCAGCAGAAAAGGAATATATCCACAGACATAACAAGATAGCGATATATGTGCACTGGAACATATGCAAAAAGTACCAAATGGAAACCAACGAGAGAATGACATGAGCACCAAACAGGCACAGTTACCCAAAATAACGATGTCACTATCCTCAGGGACATGCCAATTCAAACTGACAGGGTATAGCAAACAGACCTGATATTATAATAAAAGACAAGAAATTCAGGAAGCGTTTGCTTATTGACAGAGCAGTACCATCTGAGAGAAACACTTCCATGGAAATTATCGAGAAATTGTCCAAATTCAAAGTCATGGAGATTAAGATTAACGGGATGTGGGGAATAAAGATTGAGACTGTACCAATAGTAATTAGAGCTCTGGGCCTCGTGAGAAAAGAAATGGATAATTTTACTAACAGTATCCCAGCTAACATCAACATACTAGTTGCCTAGAAGTTAGACCTGCTAGGAACATCTCTTTTACTAAAAAAGTGCTATCAATTAAATGACAATTCTAATTACGGCCTAAGAACCATAGTTTGGACCCGGCTCTACAGGATACAAAGCAGGAAACATAACACACACACAAATAATATTATTATTATTATCATTACTATTATTATTATTATTATTAACAACAACAACAATAATAATAATAAAAAACAACACAGTATCACATCACATAGAAATCTGAGTTGCTTGGTAATACTAATATTCTGCGTAAGGTGTTTTCGACTTGATAGAGAATACTCGTAATGGAATATCCCCGGTAGAAAACGAAAAAGTGCGGATGAAGGTGGTGGTGGTGGTGGTGGCGGTAGTAGTAGTAGTAGTAGCAACAGCAGCAGCAGCAGCAGCAGTAGTAGTAGTAGTAGTAGTAGTAGTAGTAGTAAAAATCAAAACAAAAAGAAAACACCTGCCCAAGTGAAGCTGGAGTGAGTGTTGAGTATTGACTTTCAAATCGTTATTTCTTGTTTGTAGATCTGGCGATCTAAGTTCGACCAGTGTCATCGAAATCAGTCGACTAATCGTTGGCAAAAATGGCGCAGCTGAGAAAGCAAAGAAAAAAAAATGTCCATCGAGCGCCGAAGAAAGATTAAAAAAAAAAAAAAATGGTAGTATCGTTTCCGATAAGCGGTCAAAGATTTATAAGTGAAGCAACTTTTAGCGATTTCTCGTCCAAGAGCACGATCGGAAATCCAATTGTACCTTTTAGATCGGGAATCAGGAAATCAAATAAGACGGACTTAACCGAGTTTTCAGCGACGATTGCATCGATTGTCGAAGGTAACAAGCGAAGACAGCCTAAGCTGACTTCCGCAACAAGACTTTATGATAAAAACTGCGTTGAATTCCGATCTGACGACTGGGTAGGGTTGGACAGTGAGAAGGTGGGAGTACCGTTAAAGGAGATATCTGAAGGTTGATATAAATGTTTTCTTTTTCTTTTCTTTTTTTTTTTTTCTAGCAAAGACCAGAAAACTGTTCCAGTCGATGTTATAAAGAGGTAGAATATTCGATTCCTGCCTGATCTTTTGAAAACGAGTAAGGGGTCTATCGCCTGTTTTCTGTTTAGTATCGGGTTTCCAGTTCCTTGTAAAGAATTCTCATTCTAACCTTTATTCACGGCAGTCCCTGGCGTATCAGAGGCATTATCGCCTTGCTTGGAGTGAATTGATTGAAAAAAAAAACGAAGGAAATATTAAATGATTATAAATGTAAAAATGTCCCTAGAAGTACACGCAAATATAATACAGATTTTTTTTTTAAATAATAAGGTTCACACAACACAAGGCTGGTGATCACATCAATGTATCACACATCTAGTAATAACCATTTAAATCATAAATCGTTATTATAGACAATTGAGTGATTGATTGACTGATATTTTATGGCTAATAAAAATTTTCAAGTTATTTCAAGCCAGATAATATTTTGGATTTTAAGAATGTTTCACGATAATAAAGATTTACTGATTCATATCTATCTATCTATCTATCTATCTATCTATCTATCTATCTATCTATCTATCTATCTTTTCATAATTATCTACCTATATATTTTTCATGACTATCTATCTATCTATCTATCTATCTATCTATCTATCATTTCATATATATATATATATCTATGTTTTTCACATATATCTATGTTTTCATCTATCTATCTATCTATCTATCTATCTATCTATCTATCTATCTATCTATCTGTGTCTTTTCATATTTATCTACCTATCTATATATTCTTCATACCTACCTACTTACCTACCTACCTATCTATCTATCTGTCTTTTCATAAGTATCTATCTATCTATCTATCTATCTATCATTTCATATATATATATATATATGTTTTTCACATATATCTATGTTTTCAAATCTATCTATCTATCTATCTATCTATCTATCTATCTATCTATCTATCTATCTATCTATCTATCTGTCTGCCTGTGTCTTTTCATATTTATCTACTTATCTATATATTCTTCATATCTATCTACCTACCTATCTACCTACCTACCTACATATCTATCTATCTATCTATCTATCTATCTATCTATCTATCTATCTATCTATCTATCTATCTATCTATCTATCAGTCTTTTCATATTGATCTACATATCTATATATTCTCCATGTCTACCCATCTATCTATCTATCTATCTATCTATCTATCTATCTATCTATCTATCTATCTATGTGTGTGTGCGGGTTTGTGTTTTATTTAACAAATTATTAGGTATCTTCTAATTTAACGTGCTGTTTCAACCTGTAAAATAAACATTCCGTAAGATATTTTCACTTGACCGAATGATAATTTCCATTGCAACTGAACGTTAGTCAAAGAAATGTAATTACTTTGAAGTAAATGCCGTAGACAGATTAAACAGCCTATGCCGCTTTACGTGGATTGAATCCCTGGCTCCTGACAAAATCTATTTCTGATTTTGTTTGCATTTTCTCTTCAGTAAAATCATTAACAAGACATTTACATTACGCATATAATTACCCCATTTATTTTTCAATAATGCTTGCACTATCGATTGACCACTGGCAATCGCCTTCTTCCTAATTTTCCATATCATTGTAGAATAAAATAATTAGCGATGCATTTACATTATTCATATTACTGCGTTCGTCTATCTATAAAGCTTGTATTTATTCTGAGCAGCAGACGACCACTTTTGGCTGATTTTCAACGCACAACATATTGACAACATGCCAAAGAATACTAAAGACATCCAATGTAAATAAAAAAAAAAACTGTTCGATTCTACATTTCATACAACCAAACTAAGCTAACTGCTGTGCGTTCTTCCATAGCTAAATGGTTCACGTTGACGAACCTGGGCTCTTTAATCTTCTTCTATATACGATATCGCTACAAGGCGTTGGAAATCATGACTCTTCATAATTTCCTATCTTTTGAAGACCTTAGAAGTGTTTGTCTATTTATTATCCCACTCAGCCCCTATTTTACCATCAAGCGACACAAGCTTGTTGAGTAGGTTACACGTTGTTTCAATCTGCGCCTTGATTACGCATTGTGAGTGTAAAATTCTGCTTGCCCTCTTTCGGCATTATGTTAATTGTATCTTTCTGAAATCTGAATATGCCAATTTCATTCGCAGTTTTCTTAAAACTTCGTCGTTGCACACAAGATATTCTGGCATTCTACAGAATCACATCTCTGTTGCCACAAGTAACCTATTTTCCCGAAAAAAAAATGTTTTAAGAGAAACACATTTTCAAGCGATAGTAATACTGGCTGCTCTGTCAATGAAATGCAAAATGATTCCTCGTAAGGAAACAGCTAATATCACCGTTACGAATTCATAGATGAGGAACATTTCCAGCATTCACAGTCCTATAAGATGACTGACATTATAGAAAACTTTGGACCTCTTTGTTTCTAATTGTTATAGTGGAACACACCTTTTCTATAGTTAATTGACTCTCCCACCTATAATAAGTACGAGTAGTAGCAGAAGTCGGCAAAGAGTTGGTCAGTTAGTCGACTGGCTGATCGGTTGAACTTTCTGCCTTCGGGCGGGGAAGAAACCGAAAGAGGCTACGCCAAAGAGCGGATTCTCTTTCGGGGAAGTAAACCGACCCTGAACCCGCTTATACGGGTTCAATGGGCATATTTTTGGCCGATACCACGGGCTCAGATATCCCACGTTAAACCGGCCT
The DNA here is from genome assembly GCA_903632075.3 of Acanthosepion pharaonis. Lineage (NCBI taxonomy): Eukaryota > Metazoa > Mollusca > Cephalopoda > Sepiida > Sepiidae > Acanthosepion > Acanthosepion pharaonis. The sequence continues at coordinate 395,031 of CAHIKZ030000560.1, read as the reverse complement.
TGTGCCACATGATGCTCTCGTGGGGGGGACTAAATATCGAGTTGGTCAATCAGTCGATGTCGGACGACCGTTTGTCGTATACTAAACTATCAGCGACCACGACTAGATTTCTCCTCGTCATTACCTATTATATCAAGTTCCTAACGTTTTGTACGTCGAACCTATTTTAGGACCGACTTAGTATAAATACAATCCTCCACTGTGAAACCACTACATAACACTAATAAATTTCCCTCTTTTCTAATACTTTCATTAGCTCTGGGAAGGCATTTTTGTATAAACCTGGTGCAGTCCTTGGATGTAGGCCAAACGTTATAAAACACTAGGCTCAGTTTTTAGCCATGTCTTGAGTCCGATTCTCACTGGGTGGCGCACACAGCATCTAAAGTATTTACAACGTTTGCTTTTATGTGCTGTGTCACGTTAGGACGTGGACGATCTTTCCAAAATTTTAACTCTTTACCATCGCTGTTGCATACTAAAAACACCCGAGATAAAAACTTGCGTTGAAATCCCTTCACCCAAACATATTAGGGAGCTTAAACCGCGTTTCTCTCAAACCCTTCTTCCTTTAACATATCCTGTGAAGGTTAAATTTTCCAAGTCCTCCTTTCATATAATGTATGATATATATTTAGAGATTTCCATGAAATCCCAAGATGAATCTGCAATGTTATTAGTCCTGACCTAGCATCTCGGCTTCAGTCATTTTCCTACTGCCGTAACGTAGCTTCCCTGTGTCTTTACTCGAAACATTTCCATGGTAATTCTTCTGATAAACTTTCCGCTATGGTACATAGACTTTATGAATTTAAACGCAATACAAGACTGGCGGGGAGGTCTCATTATTTTACAGTTGGAATGGCTATCTGTAACTGTAAGTTCTATGCTAACTGTTTCTTACTTTAACAGTATCGCGCTTCTCGCTTTTGGAACTCTCTCCCTGTTTCTTGCCTCCGAGTTAATGTCGATCATCAAACATTTAAATGCAATGTCAATCGTTATCTACTGTCTTTTTAATTCTTGTTCTTTTATTGTCCGCTCTTCTTAATACTAGTTTTTTTTTTCTTCTCATATTCTCTAACACTCAGTAACTCTTTGAGTCTCCACAGCTTTAATTCCTTTCTTGAGATTAAATGATTAAAAGAAAGTGTTTTACTGAATTTTCAACTGTCTTTATTTTTTTTTTCTCATTCTTATCTTACGTCTCTTTTATTTTCCCATTTACTTTTCATGTCTCGTTGCTTACACGCCCCGTCTTTGTTATTTTCGTCCTCCATCTGTAGAAGGAAATCGCTTTCGCTTTTCAATCTAATTTTCACTCCGTATAAGGCCTAATAGCCACTCAATGAAGGTGGGTTAGGGGTGTCGTTTGAGCATAAGGATATACAAGAAGCAAAGTTCATGACATTATGTAGAAAAACAACGGATAATCCTAAAGATAAAGATTCTAGTGATCCGGTGAACATCCGGCCGTGAATCTGTACCATGAAACAGTAAACCTTGCGAAGAAGCTGTTAATACTTCTTATTAACAGAATACGAATGGAACAAGAGTGATTCATCCCTGTATACTTGGTAAGTCAGATCCCAATTTTAAAGGTCAGAGCTTATGGGGCCAAGTGTTTTATCCCGCCAGAGCACGTGCCATTGACATAACGTTAGTGCAGCGAGAGGCATGCGATGTTTCGTCTCCAGAAAAGGGGTTATATAATGGAAAATGATTCATGACACACAAGATGGCGTAAATGCTTTTAGAATCTCTCAAGATAGGCAAGTGTGGAATGGACAGATCCAGCCGAGCTATGGCATGAACACTCCATTATTCTTAAAGGTTAGAGGCATTGCCTTTTCGACGATGATCTGCGATTATCCAAGTCAAGCTTTTCAAAGTAATCATTAAACAGCTAGAAGGAATATACAAATGGTTAAGTATCTTACTCGCTGTTCCCTTTGCTTGTCTTGCCATCAGTATGTCCTGTGAGTGTTAAATTCTCCAAGCCCTATTTTCTCATTGTGTATCCAAGAAATATCAACTTTCCACTTTTGATCCGTATCTATAAGCACAACTAAATCACTTTTCTGTAAGGACATTTCCCGACATTCATTAGAGGATAAATAAGTCATAGCATTTCAACGCTCTTTTTTGTACACTATTTACATTGTTTGGACTGTCGTCCTCATCTTTATTGACATTTTCACAAAGTTTCAGCAGTTGTATGCTGCGGCCTTCTTCGGACAATAGACGGTGGAATTTCTAACGAACCTTGTATTTAGTGTACGGGGCAGATTGTTCTAGTTCCACGTGCCGTACCTTTTCTGGATATCTCAGTTTTAGTTAATTCCCTTTAGTAATTTAAGTTATTTTTTTCACCTAGGGATTACTTCAACCAACTTGAAGAGTTAAGTTATTAAAGGGAATTATCTGAAACTGAGATATCCAGAAATGGCATCACACGTGGGATTAGAATAATCTATCCTGGTGAACGAAATAAGAGGTTCGGTTCGAAATTCCAACTTAAGAAAACCGAAGCGTATAGCAAACGAAACGTCGTGAATATGACAGTAAAGATGAGGACAACAGCCTGAACAATTTAAATAGTGTAAATAGTTTGGATACCTTAATTCAGAAATAGAGACAAATATTTTCTTTGTTTCTAACGATCTTTATGTCTTAATACTTTGCTTATTTTCTGGAAGGCATCTTTCGTTATTCCGATGCGCCGTCGAATCTCCATCATCACGTACTAAATAATACTTAGAATGTATAATTCATGTTTCTGGTCATGTTTTATTGTATAACGGATTTCATTGTGGGTACAATAAGACTTTTTTTTTACAGAAAAAAAAGTGCTAATAATCTCTTAAAAGATTAAAACGGGATTTGGAAAATCTTTTGATAACTCGCGTACACGGCCATCAATATCATAATGTTTTATCTTGTCTTAAGCCTCGTTTATCCATTGCAAATCAAATTATCTTTATTTTCTAAAGCATTACCAAAGTTTAAAAATAGAAAAAGACTCCGGATCTTTTTGGGCCCCGTCCGGAATCATGAGTAACAAAAAATAAACGTTATTTGGAGACTTGCTTATATAATTCTCCAGCCATTGGTTCTACTGAATAGCCACTAATTGATCAAGAAGGTTATGCATTGACATTTGAAACCAGGGGGGGGTAATCATCCAGCAGCATTAAAAAAAAATGCAACGAAGACAAATTTACGTATTTAATCAATAAGAAAAGTACTTGAATATATATGATGGTAGAAACGGAGTGTCGGGGTAAAGCTGAATTATTTTGTATTCCTTTTTTTTTTTTTTTGTTAAGCTATCCTATTATAATTGTGCTTGTTCCTCCCTTCGTTAGTTCGCACGACCGTTACGCTCTGCCAATACATCATAAATAATAAACTATTCCGTTTTGATCACATGCAAAAAAGGTGAAAAGACTCTACAGGCTTTCGTCGAGAAAATGAATGAATGAAAGAAGAGAAGCTAGAAGTGTTTAACGACTGATTTGGTGAATTGGAAAGTTGTCAATTTAAAATCTTTTCAGAAAATAGCGAACTGCATTCATATGTTATTGCAATATTTTTATTGAAGTTAAGTTCAAATATTTAACGATCTGATCTGGGTTATTTCTACGGATATTTTATTGCCGTAGTTAACTCAATCATTAACTTAAGAATTAAGATTCATCAGAATATTAAAATAGGAAAGCTTCTTTTTACGTTAAGTGAATAGTGATTTGTGGATTTAAGAAACTCATTCAAATTAAGGGAGCACTGTTGTTAGGATTGAGGAATCTGAGAGCCGAGTTCGAATCCCAGTCGAATTCGTTACATTTCACTTACGTGCTAATATCCTTGGGAAAAGGAGGAGGCTTATACTTAACATCAGGGAGAGGAAGCTGAAGTTCCTGGAACACATAATGAGGAAGGACGGCCTGGAGAATCTGATACTCACGGGTCGATGAGGGACAAGAGAAATCAACGCATTGTCAATTTCAAATCTTCTCCGAAAATAGCGAACAGCATTTATATGTGTTTGCAATATTTTATTGAAGTTAACTTCAAATATTTAACGTTGCGATCTGGGGAATTTCTACGGATATTTTATTTAGCCATCATTATAATTGTGCTTCTTCCTCCCTTCGTTAGTTCGCACGACCGTTACGCCCTGCCAATACCTCGTTTAATAAAGGACTATTCCATTGTGATAGCGTGGAAAGAGGGGTAAAGACGCTCTTTGTTTTCACTGAGAAAGAAAGTGCGATAGTAATGCAATCGCCAAATATCCAGTTACCATAAATAAAATAAAATCGTCTGCTGAATTGTTTTAAAATTATTATCAAGTGAAATATTCGTAAGACGAAGATTTTGTTAGCTTGACAAAAGGGGAAATGACACTACTTTATTTCTGTGAGAAAATGAAAGATGGAAAGAAAGAAAGAAGGGAAGTTAGAAGTGGGGAGAGAAACAGATTAAGCAGATAAGAAAAGATACTACACTTTGATCGTAGCCAAAAGGCCGAGAAGCGATTGTATTTACTTGTCGCCCTACACCGACACGAAGCGACATATGGTCACTTTAATGAGAAGGTTGGCGGAGGGGTATGCGTCCGGACTAGGTCCAAATATGACCCAGTCAGTCCGCGCAGCTGTCGATTAAACTGGTGTCAGTATTACTATCGATCCCTCCTCTTTAGTGAAATGAGGGGCAGTTGTTTCCCCAAAACCTGGAACCTCTTAATAGTAGCGCTGTCTCCGAGGACAGAGACACACTCAGGAAATGAAATGTTATTTATCTGCCCTCGGGCAGATACTACACTTTGATCCTAATCAAAAGGCCGATACGCGAAGGCCGATAAAAGCTCCATTTTTCAGACAGTTACAATCGCCAAAAATCCAGATACCATAAATAAAATAACATCGTCGGCTGGAATATTTTAAAACTGTTATTAAGTGAAATGTTCGTAAGCCGGGGAATTTGTTTGCGTTCAAAGAGGAAGAAAGTAACTACTTGGTTTAAGAAAGAAAGAAAGAAAGAAGAACGAAAGAAAGAAAGAAAAGAAAGAAAGAAAGAAAGATAAAAGAAAGAAAAGAAAGGACGAAAGAAAAGAAAAGAAAGAAAGAAAGTGGAATTTGTTTGCGTTCAAAGAGGGAGAAAGTAACTACTTGGTTTAAGAAAGGAAAAAAGAACGAAAGAAAGAAAAGAAAGAAAGAAAGAAAGAGAGAAAGAAAGAAAGATAAAAGAAAGAAAAGAAAGAAAAAAATGAATGAAAGAAAGAAAGAAAACGCAGAAGATAGAAGCATTCTAATGGCTGTTGCATTTAAATCATTTTATTTGTACCCACTTCTTAAAATAACCACCTGCATTCACATTTATGGTTGTTATTGCAATATTTTGTTAAATTTGTTAAGCTCAAATTTTTAACGATGCTATAGGGAATTTCTACGGATATTTTATCTTCGTAGAACGCTCTATGAGCTTACTCAATTATTAACTTAATGTTGAGGGGTCCACCCCTTTTTACACAAATGGACTCACCAACATTTACTACTCACATTTACTACGGTTACGTGAAGACCCAAGTGAGCAAAACAGAACAGAGAAGAGTCGAATCCAGAGTGACAGAGTAAAAGGTTGTAGGTAACCGGAAGAGGTGAGGGGTGAGGTAACAGCGTTGTAGGAGTCACATTGAGCGAGCACGTAGACTCAGTAAGAAGTCATACAACGATACTTCAACACCAAAAACTGTATATATATTTTGCTACTAACCCGTATTCCTGGAACTACTAACCTGCTTTACCAGTTTGTATTATTATGTTAATACATTATTTTCATATATTCATTCCCGGCGTTTGTTATTTATTGGTACCGGATTTCAACCCGGAATCCACAACACTTAAGAATTCAGATTCAGTAGAATATTAAAAGAAGAAAATCGTTAAATTCTCAGGGATCAAAACTAGTTTTTTTTTAAGATTTTTCATACGGGTTAGGAGACAGGATTCGCCAAAAGTAGGCTTACAGTGTTTCACGATTTGTTTCCCAGCCAGAAATAACTTCGCCAAACTTTTCTTTCAGGAAAAAGGAGACCACCCCTATTATGTTTTGGCAGTAAAGGACTACCTTAAACAAATCTTTCCACAGAGTTTGTTCAGAAGGGACAGAACCAAATAATCACCACATTGCTATGATCTAACATCAATGGATTTTTTTTTGTCGTAGTGGGTGTAATGAAGAACAGGGTTTATGAGAGAAATCCCTACGCAGTGGATGAATTAAAAGAGAACATACCAGAAGCATTTATTGAAATTGATGCTGGTCAGGATTTGTGTGCTTCTGTGTGTCATACGATTACATTAGGACATTTTGATGTACGTAAAATGTAAGTAAAGTATTAAATAAATGTACGTAAACAGTTTTGAACAAATATAATTGGAACAACTAATTATAAATGTAGTAAACTATTTAAAAAAAATGTAAAGTGCATACCTACTAAGTATAAGCCTACTTTTTACCCATCACACACACACACACACACACACATATATATATATATATATATATATATATATATATATATAAAACTGAACATTGTAGTCAACATTCAGAGGCGACAGGCTGTTTCATGCTTGACGCAATCGTCAGTCCTGATGATTCCGTCTACCATGAAATAGACTCTGAGTGTTGACTTCAATGTTCACTTTTATATTTATATTTACAGACGCTCTATCTCTGATATTGAGCAAATTATCCCGTAAATATATCACACTTTAAAAGTATATATATATATATATATATATATATATATATATATATATATGTGTGTGTGTGTGTGTGTGTGTTTTTGTGTGTGTGTGTGTGTCTATGTGTATGTGTGTATTATATTATTTATTTTAGGATATTAAAACATTTATTATATAATATTATTTATTTTAGGATATTAAAACATGTTAAAGTCTCTACATAATGGCAATTATGTTTCAACTCCATAAATTTGTCTCCACAGGCCATGTTGAACTACTGGCGAGTGAAAGAGTAATTTAATTTCAAACATGTTAATTTTGAATTAATTTAATTTTTAACATGTTTTATCCTAAATAAATAATATTTAACTGTGCACTGTATTGTGCCTTCTTTTAAATTAAATACCCTATTTGTTCTCATTTTACCCCAATATATATATATATATATATATATATATATAACAATCTGTCTGTGGATGACTATATACACTGACTCTCGTAGGTTGAGCACTTTGAAAGAAAGATAATTTCTCGGCTGCTGCCAATTAACGCTAACTGCTCTTCGCCATGAATTGAGCATTTGAGTAGCCTGAATGCTTATATCTCGTATATAAGGCGCTAAAAATTTCCTTTCGCTACTATTGTCAAATCGGTCAAGCTTCGACACCGGCTTAAGGCAACAGCATATCTAGCCATACAGAAGAAACAGTCTATCTGCGGATGAATATATATATATATATATATATATATATATAAGATCATCCACAGACAGACTGTTTCGCAGCTCTTCAGTGTGGCAAGACATCAGATTGCCTCTAGCTAGGATCGAAACCCGTCGAAAAACGGCAGGGTCGAAGGGGATTTTAGTATATATGTACTTTCAATATATATATATATATATATATATATATATATATATGTGTGTGTGTGTGTGTGTGTGTGTGTGTGTATACTCCTGTGTATATCTATATATATATGCACACGCACACACATTCACATGCACACACAAACACACACACACAAATATATATATATATATATATATATATATATATATATATATATATATATATATATATATATATTTGTTTTAAGGCAGAATTTTCTTTTATGCAGAACGAAAACGACAGACAAAGTGCTTTTATTTAGTTTTTTATACAGTTTTCATGCGATCTAATATTTTTTCTTTCCGAAAAGAAAAAAAAATTAGATCACATGAGAAATTATATAAAAAAAACTAAATAAAAGCTCCTTGTCTGTCGTTTTCAATGAAATCTGTATATATATATATATATATATATATATGTGTGTGTGTGTGTGTGTTTATTCGAAAATGATAACATAAATATGTTATCAAATCACTACAAATATGGCCATTTTGTTACAATACTTCTGATGTCTTATCAAGTGATGGCGTTGAATGTAGAATATTAACATTCAACATCATCACTTGATCAGACACCTGAAGTGTTGAAACAAAATGGGTATTTTTGTATTGATTTTATAACATATTTATGTTATAATTTTCGAATAAATTATATTTGCCCTACTCTCTATTGTGCACTCTTTTACGAATAGTATATTTTGGTTATTGGAATTTCTTCGGTATACACCAATTCTGTATATATATATATATATATATATATATATATATATATATATATGAGTATATTTGTAAAAGTAAGAACACATATAGACACACTAGTAAATCCCAGGCATTCTAATATATACATACTGTAATTCCAGTGATTACCTATTCCTATTTCTCTGCAAAAAATCTTCAAGTATAGGAGTATATATATATATATATATATATATATATATATATATATATATATATATTTATATATATATATCGTGTATCACAAAAGTGAGTACACCCCTCACATTTCTTCAAATATTTAAGTATATCTCTTCATGGGACAGCACTGAAAAATTACCTTTTGACACAATGAAAAGTAGCCTGTCTGCAGCATATATAACAGAGTTAATTTCTTTTCCCCTCAAAATAACTCAAAATATAGCCATTAAAAGCTAAATCCCTGGCAACAAAAGTGAGTACACCCCTAAAAAGTAAGTACACCTCTAAGAAACTACACCTCTAAATGTCTAAATTGAGTACTGCTTTTCATTTTCCCTCCAAATTGTCCTCCAATAGTGTAACTATACCCATGTGTTCATGGGGAGCAGGTGTATTCAAATTTGTAGTGCAGCTCTAACACTCTCTCTTACCGGTCACTGAAAGTTCCAACATGGCACCACATGACAAAGAACTCTCTGAGAATCTTAAAAAACGTATTGTTGCACTACAAAAAGATGGCCAAGGCTACAAGAAGATTGCCAACACCCTGAAACTGAGCTGCAGCACAGTGGCTAAGATCATCCAGCATTTTAAAAGAGCAGGGTCCACTCAGAACAGGCCTCGGATAGGTCGTCCAAAGAGGCTGAGCGCACGTGCTGAGCGTCACATCCAAATGCTTTCTTTGAAAAATCGGCGTAGGAGTGCTGTTAGCATTGCTGCAGAGATTAAAGATATTGGGATTCAGCCTGTTAGTGTTCAGACCATACGCTGCACACTACATCAAATTGGTGTGCATGGCTGTCACCCCAGGAGGAAGCCTCTTCTGAAGGCAATACACAAGAAAGCCCGCAAACAGTTTGTTGAAGACATGTCAACAAAGCCATAGATTACTGGAACCATGTCCTATGGTCTGATGAAACGAAATTTAATTTGTTTGGTTTTGATAGCCTTAAGCATGTGTGGTGGCGACCAGGTGAGGAGTACAAAGATAAGTGTGTCATGCCTACAGTCAAGCATGGTGGTGGGAATGTCATGGTCTAGGGCTGCATGAGTGCTGCAGGTATTGGAGAGTTAGATTTCATTGAGGGAAACATGAACAACATGTACTGTGAAATACTGCAGCAGAGCATGATACCCTCCCTCCAGAAATTGGGTCGCAGAGCAGTGTCCCAGCATGACAATGACCCCAAACACACATCCAAAACAACCACTGCTTTACTGAAGAGGCTGAGGGTAAAGGTGATGGACTGGCCAAACATGACTCCAGACTTGTACCCAAGAGAACATCTTTGGGCCATCCTCAAGCAGAAGGTGGAGGTGCGCAGAGTCTCAAATATCCGCCAGCTTCGCGACGTTGACATTGAGGAGTGGAAGAGCATTCCAGTGAAGCTCTGGTAAACTCCATGCCCAGGAGAGTAAAGGCAGTTTTGGATAATGATGGTGGCCACATAAAATATTGACAGTTGACATGTTGTATGTTAATATTGACAACTTTTCCTAAGGGGTGTACTCACATTTGTTTCCAGGGATTTAGCTTTTAATGGCTATATTTTGAGTTATTTTGAGGGAAAAATAAATTAACTCTGTTATATATGCTGCAGACAGGCTACTTTTCATTGTGTCAAAGTGTCATTTTGTCAGTGTTGTCCCATGAAGAGATATATTTAAATACTTGAAGAAATGTGAGGGGTGTACTCACTTTTGTGATACACTCTCTCTCTCTCTCTATATATATATATATATAATTTAATCTCTACTTATGTATTGAACACTGTTTTTAAAAATAAAACAAAAAATACCAAAAATTTCGGAATATTAACCTAACATGTTCTTTCCTAATTTTCTATATATTTGCACACACGCACACACGCATATATATATATATATATATATATATATATATATATATATATATATATATATATATATATATATATGAGTATATTTGTAAAAACTAAGCACATTCTAATACATACATATTGTAATTCCAGTGATTACCTATTTCGTATTTCTCTGCGAAAATCCTCAAGTGTCGTCTATTACGAATATCACGTTATGGCGTCGGCCTACATAGGCACACGCTTTTCTAATGAATATGCATTGACTGTATAAACACTACTTTTATTCTTACACAATTCTTATCAAATGGGAAAAACTTGGTTCCCAGCGGGGGCTTTCAAGCTAAACATTCTCTCAATGGAAGTTTTATGATCCATCGAAATAATGATTTTAATTTTTATCTGACTCTATGGGCCGACCACAAAAAAAGGGAAAAAAATAACTTTATTCTTGATAGTGAGGAAGGCTTAGAAATTAAAATAACGTGGAAATACCCCTTAACAATGCAATAATGCATATTATATACGGATGGTTATTATATTCTCTCGTCCGCCATGATGGAAATAAAACTAACACTTCCTTCTATTTGCTATTACTGATTTCTTTTTGTGTATCTTATTCCAGGACAGAAAAAACTCGCCTTACGGATTGCGTGACGTAGAATTGTTCGGCTGTTGATCGGCTGATGAACTTGCTGGTAGGAGCGTTGATGAACCGGGATCAAGAATTAATTCAAGGTTCTGAACAATCTTGTGATAATATATATATATATATATATATATATATATATATGTATATATATATATATATATATATATATATATATCATACTTATTATAAAACCCAGGTTGTGTGTGTGTGTGTGTGTGTGTGTCTGTACGTTTATATATTGGATCGGATTTTCTACATTTTTCAACCGATTTCCACAAAACTTCACAGGACTACGTAAAATTACCTTGCGGTGGTTCTGACAGCGCCAAAATTTGGAAAAACACAATTGTTTTGGCACGAAATCAATTTGAAAACACGATTAAGAGGCATCGCGAGAATGAAAGGGGGACAACTCATATCGAGTTATGCTTATAAAACCCAGGTTGTTTGTGTGTGTGTGTGTGTGTGTGTGTGTGTGTGTGTGTGTGTGTTCGTTTATATATGGGATCGGATTTCCTACATTTTTCAACCGATTTCAACAAAACTTCACTTTTTGGGGGCAGGTAGTGTTTCTTATTGTCTTGCACACTTTCTTCTTTATTTTTACATTCAGAATGCTTTAAAAATTTCATTTACAAGACAATTGTTTATAATAAAATTCTATTCAATCGGTAGACTCATAACGATTGAAAACAATGTTTTTGTTTGAGTTTGGGTTTGACCAATTCGTAAAAAAAAAAAAAAAAAAATAACTAATTAAGACATGCGTGTCCGTCAACCTTAAACAATAATCTTTGTCAATTTTATTTTTCAGTCTTTATGAGGGTCGGTACTTGATCTATCTCTTACTGTTACATCCCCGGGCAACGCCGGGCTCTACTGCTAGTATATATATATATATCATATATATATATATATATATATATATACAGTGTAATCCGAATATGAGAGATTTGTCGGGAACGGAGAAGAAGTCTCTTATATCCGGGTTTCTCTTATATCCGGGTTTGATCTATTTTGTTTAGGTAACACAGGCTCTAATTTGGGACCAGATAAAATCCCTCTTATATCCGGGTTTCTCTTATATCCAGGTTTCTCTTATATCCGGGCCCCTTATATCCGGGTTACACTGTATATATATATATATATATATATATATATATATATCAGAAAACTTATATATATATATATATATATATATATCAGAAAACTTAACTTAGCCATGTTTGATTACGACACGTGTGCAGTGTTCGAGATTAGGTAAAGCAAATGATTTTCGAAGGTGGGTGTATTAGTTGGAATAACAGTTAAAATATATTTTTCTCAAAAAATAACTAAAACATATTTCTTTCTTCCCACATCTCTCTCAATAACCCACATTAACACATATCGATATATATTTATATATAAAACGTACACACACACACACACACACACATACATATATATATATATATATATATATATATATATATATATATATATATATATATATATACATTCAAGATAAACAAAACCGTTCATGGAAGCACCGGACACTTGCCAAAACTTAAAACTCTTATCCACATACAGTTTCGAACGAAAACAACAATACCGAAAAAAGAAAACATTAAAAGGCTTGAAAGCAAACTTACCTACCCGGTAAAGTAAACTGCTCGCAGAGTTAAGAAAGAAGGAGCAACAAGATTCTAAAATTTTTATGTGTATGTCTCCTTTGACCAATCAAAAGACAGGTCAAAGCTAAAGAAGAAAAGTGAAAAAAAAATGTCAATTAGAAGTTAAGGTGTGTTTGTTATTCAAACTTGTCTAGATGAACCATCATTTTTAGACGTGCCACATCCGATTAAGAATATGATTTTAAGTTACAATGAAATAATCTGAGATATGTGTATCGAACAAAATTTTAATTTTAGGATTTTATTTTTTTAAAATTATTGTTTATACTTTAGAACTATCTTAAAAGGGGCTTCTAATAATTAAATCAGTTTTATATATTATATTATTTTCATACTAAAATACTAATTATATTCAATGGTCCATAGGACGTGGCAATATTAAAATTAAAATCAAGCAATTAGATAAATATTATATGTACTTTGTTTTGATTGGTCAAAGAAGACATACTCTAAAATGATTCAAATCTTGTTCTTCGCTCCTTAAATAAAATACCATTATGTTTTCAAAAGTAAATGATTTTCATCAAAAGTTACCCAACATCGCTTGATAATGGAACAGATTTAAATTCCGAAACTGAGAGATTTCCGTGTCGCGTTATAAAATAATTTTTTAAAATAAAAATATTATAATATTATACTTTACGTTGTATCGAGCACTTTAAAAAAATGCGAAAGAACTGTGAATTCTAAGGTAGACATCGCTACGCATATTACCAACTGATGTAATGAATATGCATACACCTGGGTCCTCCTCACAGTAATATTATTGGCTGGTGTCAGCCATAAATACAGACTGATGTGGAGGTACATGGACTACGCCTATTGTCTTTGCCTATTGCCTACCACTGCGACGAGGACCAGTCCATTTCGGTTACCTGCTAGATTGCCCTACCCGGTTACAGTAGTCAACAACTACTTTGCTACTTCGAACAAATGTATCCCTTTGCGGGACATATCCCCAACCTAAACATTTTAACCAGGAGTTATGCTAAGTGTAGTCGCCTTTTTTATTTTTAGTTTTCTATTTTTACCAAGATAACGTAATAGTTCTTTCTAATAATGACAGGAGTTTCTCTCCAAATATTTTTCACTTCGTTGTGTAGAAATTTAACAACGTCATAATCTCATTATTCTTTCTTCGAGTTACATTTATAACCTTTGACGTCGTCGTTGGTAGCATTCAACTGATGTCTTCTTCGCTATTTGTCCTACCGTATAATCTCGTGCATAATATAACCCTGTGTTTCTGAAACTAAAAACGGAATAAATTACATCCTTGTGTATAATACGAATTCTTTAAAACAGTCCCTCCCCTAAATGTAATTTCTCTTTGATAAGTTACACCATTCGGAATTTTCGGCGAAATGTACTAACTAGACATACGCGGTAATACATTTTATGGTGTTAATTAAACTATCATGCTTTTCTGTTTCATATGACTTTATTATATTTGTATATATAAATAAAATATGAAAATAAAAATATTATCTTTCATAGCGAATGAAGAGAGAAAACTTTATAAAGACAAAACAAGAAAAGCATAACAAAAACAAACTTTATCTTGTGAGCAAAACTGTTTGAATTTTAAACATTGGCTAATTTCAAAAGAACAAACATGGCCGCCATATCAAATAGCTTTTGTAAACAATTCATATTAACACCTGCCGATTTTGTGTCTTATTATCTATTGTGCTGAGTGTATTTGATATCTTGGTGTTTTAAATAAGATTTTTACGCTGAGAAAAATCCTGAAAATGTATACTTGTGTATAAGACGAACAACTTTTTTGCCTTTTTTCGTTTAAGATTTCTTGTATTATAAAACAATTACGGTACTATGAGATTTGGTATCGCAAATCTATAAGGTCTGATGTAGAATCGTCTTTTTTAAACATTTGTAGAACTTATTTTTGAAGCTATTTTTAATCATTATTCGACTTGATAATGGTATTAATATTAATCAGAAAGTCGAATTCCTTATCGATGTTACTTTTCATGGTGTATTTTTGGGTTCTGACTTCCTGTGTCGATTACAAGAGTAATGCTTTTCTAGAAAACTTAGTGTTAGAAAAAAAATCAAGTTTTCATCGTGATTGAATACAAATTAAATTGACTTGTGGATACCAGAAATGAGTCCCATTTTCGGGTTAGGACAAAAACTACTAATTAAAGTAAAATACTAATTAACAAGAAGTAACTGAACAAATTACACAGTTTGTATATTAAATTTTTCTGATGAATCTTATTTCACATACCTTATCTTCCGTCTATCCTCGCAGTCGAACAGAAATTTTCCACTGTTTATCTGAGGAATTGCCAGAGCCTAATGTAAATGGTAACTAACTAAGGAATTCCTGGAAGAATCAGAATTCTAATAAAATAATATAATGAAATCAGGACTGGTGCCAACGTTTGACTATCGATTTAATTTTTACTTGTAAGGAAGGAAAATATTTTTTTCTGTTAATAGGACAAAAACAGAACGCTTCTACTGAATTTTCAGGTTTGAAATTAGGTAAGATTGGTGATTAGGTACAATATTGAAATTTTACTAAAATATTGTTTTCATTTGTTAAAGGAATTGTTAATTAAAATGAGTAACACAAAAGTAAATTTTTAAAGGTCAGTTTTGTTATGACACAATGTTGGGCGGAGGTGACGATGACATCTATGATAATCAGGTCAAATGAGTGTGAGATTCCAGAACATAGAAAATGATTAATTCGAATGTGGATAAAAGCAATACAAGGCCACGATTTTGATTGACCCGACAATAAGAAAAGGGGCTTGAATGTAGGTTCTTGTTTCCCCAGCCTGATACGTACGTTACAAGAAAAAAAAATGATTATACACCAGAAATCAAAGGGAATAAAATAATAATATTATCATTTTTATTGTTGAGGGGTCCACCCCTTTTTACACAAATGGACTCACCCAGTGTAAACATATACTACGGCTACGTGAAGACCCGAGAGAGCAAGACCGAGGAGTCGAGTCCAGAGTGACAGAATAAAAGGTTGTAGGTAACCGGAAGAGTGAGGGGTGAGGTAACAGCGTTGTAGGAGTCACAGTGAGCAAGCGCGTAGACTCAGTAAGAAGTCATACAGCGATACTTCAATACCAAAGACTGTATATATATTTTGCTACTAACCCGTATTCCTGGAACTACTAACCTGCTTAACCAGTTTGTATTATTACGTTAATACATTATTTTCATATATTTATTCCTGACGTTTGTCATTTATTGGTACCGGATTTCAATCTGGAATCCACAACAATATATAAAAGACAAGAAATTCAGGAATTTTATGCTTATTGGCATAGCTGTGCCACCTGAAAGAAACACCATAAAAATGAGAAAATGTTCGAATACACGGACATGGAGATCGAGATTAACAGCATGTTGGGAATGAAGACTGTACTAATAGTAATCGGAGCTCTGGGCCTTGTGAGAAACGGAATAGACAATTTTATTAACATTGTCCCAGGTAACATCAACTTAAAATTTGCCTAGAACATCGCCCTACTAGAAACATCCCATAGACTTAGAAAAGTGTAATCAGTTAAATGACAATTCTGCTAAGGACAATAATTAGGATACAATGCAGGAAACATAACATACACAAATAATAAAAATATATACGAAATGTGTGCCTACGTTTCAAGCGCTCCCCTTTCTGGAGAACAGAATTGTAATGCATATCGAACTAGCGAGATGCAATCGTCAGTTCTATTCTAATAGTTTATTTTTCTCGCACTTCTCTCTCGTGAAAATCCCTTCAGATTTCTTGCCTCCCTGCCAACTACAATCTGCAAACATTTAAATGCAACGTTACTCGCCACCTTCTGCTTTCCGGAATGTTTTCTCTTTATTGACCCTTTCCGTGATTTTTCGCATTCTCCTTCAGTTTCTATAACGCTCTACGTCGTAGTGGTGGTATCGCTTTGTCTGAGATGAAATGAGAAGAAAAAAAAAAGTCGTCATCGTTACCCCGGGTTTGAGCTTGCTGAGGTTGTTCAGGAGGAACAATGTGTAGTAATGGATAGCCGCTCGAATTGAGAAATGGCAGAGCCGTTCGAATTCCAGTCGAATCCATTACATTCATTTACGTGCTAATACCCTTAGGGAAGGTATGAATCCTCTTCTTCTTCCACCAGCTGTGGGTAAATAGCAGGACAGACCGGGTTTTATAGCCTTGCACGGCAACTGGTCTACCGCAGAAAGAAATGGCAACGTACTGCCCGAAAAAAAAATCTGCATCGTTAGTCATGTATCAAAAGATACATGGTTGCCTAAACCTGGCACATAACTGATTCAAACATGATTCCACCAGATTGAGCAAACTCTCCTGGAAACTTTCCTAAATATCCCCCTCAATTTAATTACAATGTAAACACAAATATACGTGAGTCATTAGCTAGTCGCCCTAGGAGACATGTATATTTTATTATTAATATTATTATTTTCTTAGGTTTCTGGTGTATACTCATTACTTTCCGAATCCGACCAGAAACCTAAGGTCAGAAATGGCATCATGACATTTTCCACTCACTAGTTTTGAAAAAAAATCGCACATACTTTACATAAATAAAGCCTTTTCAACGTCACAACTCTCTCTTCTTACGTCAGAAATTTCACTGTTTGTCTTCACCTAGCCTAATGATGAAAGTGCAAAATTTTGAAATTCGGACAATTTTTGACGGAATTTCGTGAGAAGGATCATTCGTAATTTGGAAAAGTTGATCAGTGCAATTAATCGTCGCATAATTCCGTTTGTCCTTAATAATAATAATAATAATAATAATACATAGTTTCTGGTGTATACTCATTTCTTTCCAGGTCCCGACCAGAGAGCTAAATTCAAAAATGGCTACCAGGAATTCCTTCAATCAGTCTATTGGGATATTTTCCAATCAATCCAAGGGCTCCAACTACAACAGGAATTTTTGATGTTCTCCTGTGTCACATTTTTGAGATTTCGATTTCTAGTATTATGATAATTTTTTGAAGATCTTCAAAGACACATTGCAGTTTTCAGGGAGTGCCATATCAAAAAGAAGGTACATTTTGTCTTTGCTGTCCCTAAGCACGACGTCTGGGCGATTAGCTTTGATTGTTCAAGTCTGTGTGTATTGTAAAATGCCATAAAATTCTTACAGGTCTTATCACTGTAATCGAGTCCGGGTGGTGTTCATACCAATTTCTTCCAGTTTCCTTTCCGTAAGTGTTGCAGATTTTCCAATGCAGATATTGGT
This sequence comes from Acanthosepion pharaonis, assembly GCA_903632075.3. Classification (NCBI taxonomy): domain Eukaryota; kingdom Metazoa; phylum Mollusca; class Cephalopoda; order Sepiida; family Sepiidae; genus Acanthosepion; species Acanthosepion pharaonis. Next base: position 377,054 of record CAHIKZ030000560.1, on the reverse strand, counting down.
CCATTCTGTCTTGCCGCGTTTTATATTCAGTGGGTGCTAACACTGTGCAACCTGATACAAGATCGTCAATTGTTTCTGGATATTTATCACAGAATCTGCATTTCGGGTTAACACAATTTTTCAGTATGAGTGCTTGGTAATTTCTACTTATTATTATTATTTTCTTTGATTTCTGGCGTTTACACATTTCTTTCCGGGTCCCGCCCAGGGACCTAAGGTTAGAAATAGCATCATGACACTTTCCACTGACAATATATATATACATATATATATATATATATATATATATATACACATATTACATAGATAAAGCACTTCGTAAAGTGTAGGCTGCTGTACTTGTCAGAACAATTTTTTTGTCGCCTTGAGGCATGGACTTCCAGGAATCCCTTCAATTAGTCTACGGCAATATCTGGGCGGTTGGCTTTGATTGTTCTGTCAGTGTGTATTGTGTAGTCCCATATAATTGTAACAGGTCCATCTCCGTAACTGGGTCTGGGTGGTGTTTATACCATTTTCTTTCAGTCTCCTTCCTGTGGAAGTTGCAGATTTTTCAGTGCAGATATTGGCCCACTCTGTCATGCCGGGTTTTATATTCAGTGGGTGCCAATATCGTGCAACCTGACACAAGATGATCAATCGTTTCTGGATATTTATCACAGATTCTGCATTTTGGGCTGACACAATATTTTAGTATAGGTTCTTGATAATTCCTACTTAGCAAGCATTGGTCCTGTGCAGCAAGGATAAAACCTTCAGTTTCAGCTTTCAACCCTGCACTACGTAACTACTGATGGGTACGGGTTTTGTCTACGACAGCTTGTTTGGTACGGGCAGAGTATTGGCCATGAAGCGGTTTATCTTGCCATCGCTTTGGTATCTGGTCGGTTGCATTCGTATTTGCTGTCTTTTTTAAGTATTTTGCAGTTTCAGCCGGTGTATTGTGCTGTACTTGCATTTCTACGCCCATTTGAAACTCCATTTTGAATTTGTTGATTTCTTTTATTACAGAGTAAAGACGCTTACTACTTTCATGTTCATTGACGCATAACATCATCCAGTCTTCTGTAGTTTTCAAGTATCTTTGGAGGCCAATTGTTGTAATTTTGTAGGACAGTTCTAGTTGAACTAATCCTCTGCCTCCTTCGGATCTGGGCACATACAGACGTTCGACATCAGCTTTGGGATGATGCATGCGGTAGCAAGTGAGAAGCTTTCTCGTTTTTACGTCCATTCGCTTAATTTCAGCTATGGTCCAGGTAAGGACATTAAAGCTGTATTGCACCACAGGGACAGCCAATGTGTTTATGGCTGATATTCTGTTTTTTGAGTTTAGCTCAGTATTTAGTACCAGACGTACACGCATTTAGTACTCTTTTCTTATTTTTTCCTTCATTTCGGGGTGTTGTATGCCATATCCTTCGCTAATTCTTAGGTACTTATAAGCTTCATCATGCTCCAGTTCCCTAATCTTTGTGACGAAATCTAAATCTATTAAGGGTGTTTTAGTAATTCTACCTTTCTTGAATGTTACTTTTGCACATTTATCGAATCCGAAGTCCATACCTATGTCGTCGCTGAAGTATTTTACAATATTGAGTAGAGCTTTCAACTCATTGTCGTCTTTGGCAAAGAGTTTGATTATTATTATTATTATCATCATCATCATTCGATTTCTGTTATGGACACACTTTACCAAGTCTGCGGAAAGACCTAAGGCAGGTCGTGGTGTGTTGTTATGGCCACATTTCATGTTAATTTTTTTTTTTTTTTTTATCTCCGATGAAGTTGCTAGCGTTACATAGACAAAGTTCTCCTTAGTGTGTAGATAAACTTAATAAGACAATTTTCTGTATGTCTTTAAGCATGGGGTTTCAGGGATTCTTTCAATGTGTTGTTTTGTTCCATTTTTATAATTCCAAGTGTCCCCTATTACCACTGGTATTATTCTTGTTTCAATTTCCTACATTTTTTCTATTTCAATTTCCAGGTCTTTTATTTTGATAGTTTTTTAAAATTCCTTGGTTGCTATGTTACAATCAGTAGGGACAAGACATATCAATTAGTAGGGCCAGTTTTCTTTTGGTTTTGTCAATGATGTCCGGCCTATTTGATTAATTTTTCTGTCTGTGGATGGTATTATCCCATAAAATGGTGACATCTTCTATTTCTGTAACCGGCGCTGGCCGATGTTCATACCAGTGTTTGCTTACACATTTTATCCAAAGTGTTTGCAATTTGTCCAGAAGTAAGTATTGCCCCACTCTATCGTGACGATTTTTTATATTCATTTTTAAAAGTATAGAACATCCTGAGATTAGATGGTCTATTGTTTCTTGGTATTTGTCACAGAACCTGCATTTTGGATCCACATTATTATGTAAGATATTTGCCTGAAAATTCCTAGTGAAAAACAAAGAAGTCTGGTCTTGCGCTGCAAGAATAAAGCCTTCAGTTTCAGACTTTAATCCAGATGCTCGTAAAATCGATGAGTATTAACTTTATCAACATTGGGTTTATTTGCACGTTCTGGATAGAGCCATGCAGAGGTTTGTCTTGCCAGCGTTGTTTCATCTGTTCAAGGGCTTTATCCTTGGCTTTCATTTTTTCATATCTTTTGCTGCAATAGTTGGTTCTTGGCTTCTGTTTTGATTTACTACAGAATCTACTAAATGTAAATGTTGTTTGTATTTAATCCCTTTTTTTATTATTGAATATTTTTTCTTTTTTTTTCATGTTGTTTCACTAATTTTATCATCCAGTCATTTGTTGTTTCCATGTGTTAGTAAGCCAATAGTTGTTGTCTTGTAAAACAAAATTCTAGCTGAATAAGACCTCTTCCACCTTCTTTACGGGGTATGTATAGATTAGTCTACATCAGCCTTTGGATGATTCATCTTATAAGTAGAAAGAAATTTTCTTGTTTTAGAATCCATTTGTCTGATGTCATTTAGAGTCCAGTTCATCTGATGTCATTTAGAGTCCAGTTCATTATTATTATTATTATTATTATTATTATTATTATTATTATTATTATTATTTCCTTTGATTTTGTTGCATACACATTTCTTTCTGTGTCCCAATAAGAGACCTAAAGTCAGAAATGGCTTCATAACATTTCTTACTGATATTTTTTGTAAAAATCTCAAGAAACTACAGTGAGATCATACGCATTTTACATAGATAAAACTAATACATTTTGTTAATATATTTAAGGCATGAGCTCTCAGAAACCCCTTCAATAAATCTATCGGAATTTTTGCCAATCAATCCGAGGGTCCCCAAATTCAAACGGAATTATTGATGTTCTCATGCTACTTTTTTTTAGGTTTCTTGATCCTTGTCTTTTGATAGTTTTCTTTTTAAAAGATCATCAAAGATATATTACAATCAGTAGGGACTGACATATCAATAAGTAAGGCCATTCTGTTACTATTGTCTTTGATCACAATTTCTCGGTGATTAGATTTGGTTGTTCTGCCCGTATGCATTATAAAGTCCCATAAAACTATTTCAAGTCAAATCTTTGTAATTATTATTATTATTATTATTATTATTATTATATGAATTTCTGATCTTTGATATCCAGATGTTAATTTTACGAGAAGGCAAAGATTGTACCATCTCAGCCTACCCGTGTCGTTTATAGATTTTTAAGCTAGGAGCATTGGAAAATGTGTTTAAAAGTAGAGATGGTTTTTATAAGATTAAAAAGAAATAAAATAAAATCGGAAGAAAATTACAAAGTAAAAATCTGAGTAGACTGCAAAATTTGAAATAAGAATAAAACTAAAAGAAAAGAACAAAACCGATTGAAAAATCGCAGCAAAACACACAACAAAGAAGTCGGTTTTGTTATCTTTGAGAGAAGGATTTTATCAGTAAAGAAACTTCAAAGACTGATGCAAAAACGAAAAAAGAAATGCCTAAATCTTAAAAATAGAAGTTGATTCGGCTGTGAGACTACCATTCTAACAGAGACAAGAAAAAAAAGTCGCTTACCAGAATATATTGCCAAGGTTCCTTACAAAGGTAGCAGCTTTTCATTTTCTCTTACCTAAGTAATAAAAGTACGTAGGTAAAAGTAGGTAAAATTTAGGACCTACTGATGAAATAAGTATTTTAGACAACACATTTCTTTTTTTAATCCCAGTTTTCTAGAAAAGTCATGTAAAAATATTTTCTCTCATTTTTTTAATCATTTCATCACAAGTAACGAAACATGACGCAGAGGGTTACTGAGTGTGAAAGAATATAAGACAAAAGGAACGAGAATAATTATTAAAAAAAAAACAGAAATTAAGAAGTCAAAAGATAAAGCTGGGCATTGTATTTAAATTTTTGAAGGTCAAATTAGGCTGGAAATCAAGAAGCTTGAAAAGAGATTCACAATCGAGAAGTGTGAGAAAAGAAATTGTTAGCATAAAACATGCGGTTACATCTAGCCATTTCGACAGTAAAATAATGAATTCTTGCCGCACTTCTAGTACTTCGTTTAAATTTGTAAAGTCTTTGTACCAAAAATGAAAGTGATATTTATTTTTGTTAAATAAAATAAAATATGGCGTGGAACAAGGGCAAAACGGGGATGGGGGAATACCGGTCTTCATCTATCTTATAATTAAACTTAACTAGCCACAAACACAACCATATTCCTTACACCAAAGCAACACATTCTTACTTACCATTCTTGATACAGCCACCACAATACCTATAAGTCTCTATGAATTCCTAACTATCACCATATGTACAATTTTTCTTTGGGAGTTGGGAAATAAAAACGACAGCTTTTAAAAATGAAAGCCGAATGGCATATCAATGTATCTATGGGTTATTTTATGCCGAAATTTAAATATTTTGTATTCAGTTTATGGAGATAGTTACATATTTTTTAGGAAAATATATGCATAACTGCAAAATTTTGTATATAAATTTCTATTTTGTATATTTAAAAAAAAAAAAATTCCAAGAGGAATATATTCATATATATATATATATATTTATATATATATATATATTATATATATATATATATATATATATATATATATATATATATATATAAAAAATAAATAGATAAAAAACCATATATATATAAAAATATATATATAGATATATATATATATATATATAAATATATATTTATAGATATATATATATATATATATATATATATATAATATTGATATATGTCTAATGCATAAATATATATTTATATATATATATATTTATATATATATATATATATATATATATAGAGAGATATATAAGGAAATATATATATATATATATATATATATATATATATATATATATATCAAATAAGTTTTTATCTCCTCCTCCTTCATACTTACACTCTCTCTAAATTCTGTTTTTATTTCCGGAGTTGTTTTTTTTTCTGTTTTTTGAATTTGTAGGTCTGATGAATTGATCGTATTTACGATTCCAATGGAATAAATATGACCATGGAATATTAGTGTTTAAGCCTTTTTTATTATATATATATATATATATATATATATATATATATATATATATATATATATATATATATATATATATTTAATACAACAGACAAGGTGCTTCATCCTTCCTTATTTATGCTAACAATTAAAAGCTTACACGAACGCAGTTTTTATGTTACGGTTTGGGGCATATCTTGCGGAATTTGGTAATATCTTGAGAAAAAAATAAATTTAAAAAAAATATCTGATGATACGTCGCTCTTGGTTGGCCGAGAAATAAGCAGACTCTGAAATTACAGATTGAATCTACAGACTGTCAGTGATTGCTCAGAATTTCCAGAGTTTACATAAATGCATTGAGGTTTGGAAACTTTTGCAGTAAATATAATTTTGGTTGTAAATATGTAACAATAATGAGAATGATATGTGGATATCTTTCCTTAGGTGTTTATAAATTGTATAATATTTAATTATTAACGTTAACAAACTATTTAAAATTACTAAATTGTACTTGGATTAAACGAAAATTACTTACAATATAATACATATTACTAATAATACATTTTTTCTGGACGTCAATTCCGACGGCACGTGTACACTAGTAGATAAATAAGAAGGAATAAAGGCAAAAGAAAAACTTGTCTTAGGTAAGTCATGGCTAATATAAGATTTCCATTTGTCATTTTTCATATTGTCCTTTTACAGATATACCTGGAATTTTTACGTATAATTACGGTTCACAAAGATATTTGACAACAGGCATTTCGGCAGTACCCAGGATATTCTTGAACCCTGATATATTCCTTGGACCCACTCTTCTCATAGGCCCTGTATTTGAATAGGATGTACGCACTATTTGATGGTCGAAGCCTGTAAGTGCTTCCGTATTTCGAAATATGGTACCTTATTCTACCAATGTACCCTAAGGATTCCTTGTAGTTACGACACGTTGAATCGTTCAAGATTATGCAAACGGCGATGGTATGAAGCCCAGGATTCGAGTCTGTATAAATGCATTGAAACACACAGACGTCTTTCGGGGAAGATTCTTAGAAATGTGCCTATTGTCGCTAAATATTTAATAGTCAACGTGTCAATTTCTCCATCTATTCCGTACTTACGTTTTAGTTCATGCCTATGCTACGGGCAGCAGGTTACCTGTACTGTTGATGTTAGCCAAGGGAACGGTGAGAATGTTGGTCTAATAGATAGTTTATGAACACGGAAAATGTATAAATTTTAACCCCTTCAGAATGAATTATCTGTGTATTATGCAACCGGTCACTGAAAATGCATAGTTTTACTGGCCTGAATATTAGAGAAATCTTATTAAAGAGAAATACGCACTTTCTGTCAGGATTTGAACCTGCATCCTCCTTAGCAGGAGAAACGGTTGTTAGATCCGACGTACTTTCAACCAAGTCGGACACGAAGGTCGTCGCTGATCAAGCAAGACCGAACCACCGCCTCTAAGCACAAATGCTCCTCGACTCAACTAATAAGATGTTAAAAAGATCTCTCGAATATTCTGGCTTGCAGACGAAAATAAATATCTCTATCTATAAAAGGCAGGATGTGTGTGTGTGTGTGTGTGTGTAACGAATGCACGGCCGCAATTTTCGACGGATTTGCACCAAAATTTACATGCACATGCTCCAAGATAGCGGAAAGGCCAAGACCGACTTTGCATTTCCCAACTCCTGTCGATAGTGGAAATAATCAATTTTTTCATGCTTCTACGGCAGTTTTCATGTAAGTTTGCGGCCATTTTCTACTGGCCAGAGTTAGAGCCTATGGCTGGCTGCCAGGAATAGGCAGGAAGATTCTATTGGCCAGCGTGTGAGCCAACAGCTGACTGGCACGAATGTTAACTAGCATGCTATCATGCAAAAAAAATATATCGATAGCTGCATTCGTCACAAGTGCGAAAAATTTAAATCTGCATGGCACTTTACCCCAATTGGCTCATTTCCTTGCTTAAACTCAACGTTGATTCTGATTTCTCAGAACTGGGTTGGATGTGAAAAAATATTTGTTGTTAACATTTTTTTTTCATTCGGTTTTGCCAGTTACGAGTCCCTTTTAAAGCTGATCGTTTTGTGTTCATTTTGTTTAGTTCTTTTTTCGTAACAGATTTAATGTTTAGTATAGAGCTTAGAAAAAATTGGCAGTGTGAGATAGGCAAGAAGTAAGGCATGTAGCAACATCATCACGGCAAACGCCGGGCCATGCTGCTAGTACTGTTTAAAATAAACGGACTACCTACTCATATAGGCGTATCTAATAAAAACAACATTTAAAGCGATAAAAAATGATATATTATGTGAACATACGTAGCCCCTACTTCTCAACGATACAGGAATTGACAAAAAAAAACCCACGTCTTCCATCTGTATCGACTATCGTTTATACGAAGAGAAAGATATCTTTGGCGCCACAATTTCTTCAAGTCGGACAACTCCAAGCAGAAGACAAGCGACACTGCTGTAAACTCGATCTTTTCTTCAGACATTAGTTAAGCTCCTGCTACACCTGTGACAAAATCTGCCCGTTCAAACAGATACATTACCGCCCCTCCCATTGTTCATTCACGTTACAAAGCTATAATATATTCGAAGTGTTTGCGTGTTGCTTTACACTGTCAAGAAGTTAAATAATGTTTACGTAGAAATATCTTCTAAAAATCAATTTTCTTTTACCTTTGATTCCATTATGCTGCTTTCAACATTTTTAAAGCCGTTTTTATTCTTAAAGTCCATTCTTAACATTTAAACAATCGCTTCGATTAACATCTTTACTGTTCAAACCGTCAGTGTTAAAAGCTTTTAAACAAGGTTTTCAACTTACGTTTCATGGGTGCGAAAAGTTGTTTAATCTTCCGAACGTATAAAAAATCTTTCAAGTCTAGTATTTAACTTTAACTTGTCTTTTTTTATCGGTTGTTCAAGAATGACTTTCTTCTTTTCTTTTGTAGTTAAGGCTAGTCAGGCACAAGGTCATTGCAAAAACAGGCGATCGTAAATCAGGAAAAAAACATTGCTAACTGAGTAACGACGCTATGAATTTTATAACTATAATAGCCGAATTACCTTCGCCTTTCTGAGTGTTAAACATCTTTTTTGTAAGAAAATGATTGATCTTAAATCATTGTTATAAATTATGGAGAACAATGATGCATTTCAGTATTACTCAATGTTATTGTCGATGTGACCTCCATTTTCTGGCTTTCTCCTTCTATGTGTTCGATAGGAGTCATTCCCTTGTTTAAATTTAAATTTAATTTTAATCAAAGGAAAAATATTTCAGTGGTTGGGGGTGAAAAAATCAGCTTCGTCTGACCCCTTTGATATATATTTGATGCAATACTTGATTAAATGAATTGATGAACAAATTTCAACATTGATATGACAGTTGAATTATTGCAACAAATACGTATTGTAAGGCACTATCCACTGATTGGTAATTTCTCAACTTGACGTCCATATTGCCTCATTTTGATTTTACCGATATGATCTCCCACTTCTGTGTCTTTTTCATAAAGATTTTCGCGATAATTTTTTCTGATGAGCTTACATCTTTGGTACCTAGACTCGGAACGAATTTAAGCGGGGTACTGGATTGGCGTCAAAGTTTCATCATTTTACTGTTGAAATGGCTAAACCTAAGCTCTATGCTAACTGATTCTTTTCTTACAATTGGCGCTTGGGAATATCCCTTCTGGTTTCTTGCTTTCAAGTGAACTTTGATCTTCAAAAATTTAAATGCAATGTCAGTTTTTATATTGTCTTTCTACTTCCGGTTATTATTGTTCTCACTCTTTTATAATGTTTTATTTAATATTATCTGACGCACAATAACCCCTTACATCTTAGTGGCTTTATTGTCTTTCCTCGGTGGTGAAATGATTAAAAAAAAAAGATAAAATTCAGTCTAAATAGCTATAAATCTAAAACAATTTGAAATGAAGGGTGTTTCATTAAGACGGATTATATATAAAGGTGTTTCATTAAGACGGATTATATATAAGAGTGTTTCATTAAGACGGATCAAAGTCAGTAGTAAATAAATCAATGTTATTGGTAAAAAAAATATTTCTTTCCCTATTGCTTCATGTTATTTAAGTTATGGCAATTAAGTGTGAAAAATTATCGCTCAAATATCCGCCTATTATGGGACCTAACTTTATGGACTAAATGTACTCGTCCTATTGCTATATATACGGGGAGATTATGCCTCTCAAGAGAGCTGTCTACAGTTGACCTGTTCCAGCTAAACAGTCGAACTCTCTGCCTTCGGGCGGTGAGGAACCCGGATGAGGCTCCGCCGAAGGGCAGAGTCTCGTTCGGCGGAGAGGAACCCGTTTATGCGGGTTCAAAGGGGGATTATTTTTTGGCCGAGTCTACGGGCAGAGTCACGTTAAACCCGGCCTTGTGCCACATGTAACCCTCGGGGTGGGTAACTAAATATCGCTGTCTACAGTTGATCTGGTACCCAGTCGAACTCTCTATCTTCGAACCCCGCCGAAGGGCAGAGTCTTCGGCAGGTTGACTGCCCCTGAACCCGTTTATGCGGGATTCAAAGAGTGATTATTTTTGGGGGGTAACTAAATATCGCTGAGTTGATCTGTTACTAAACAGTCGAACTCTCTACCTTCGGAGATCTCCGCCGACGTTCGGCGAACCCCTGAACCTTGCGGGTTCAAAGAGGGATTATTTTTAACCCTTAAACCGACCTGGTAACCCTCGGGGTAAACTAAATATCGCTGTCTACAGTTGATCTGTTACAGCTAAACAGTCGAACTCTCTACCTTCGGGCGGAGAGGAACCCGGATGAGGCTCTGCCGAAGGGCAGAGTCTCGTTCGGCGAGGTTGACTGCCCCTGAACCCGTTTATGCGGGTTCAAAGAGGGATTATTTTTGGCCTTGTGCAATATGTAACCCTCTTGGGGGGGGGGGTAACTAAATATCGCTGTCTACAGTTGACGAGTTGATGACTGTACTTTGCCGTCAGTCGGACGTGCAACATTTTTGTATTCGTTCTTTTTGTTTAATAATGTTTTCACTAAATTGCTGAGTCAGAGTTTTCTTTCGGACCTATCTGGGTCCACAACACCGTCAAATCTGAAAGAAAAAAAAGCAAATCATTAGACGCTTAAACTTAATTCACATTTAAAATCGGCCCAAGTTATTGAAACACTGTTTAGAAAGAGTAAAATTATGGTTTGTAGAATATTTGGCCGCGTATCAGAGACAAGAGAAATTTCTAGGGCACATGATAAAAAAAGAGGGCTTATTGGATAGGCTGAAGATAAGAGAGACGGAATAAACCACAGATAACATAAACAGTGAACTTGTGTAAATGGCTTACAGATCAAAAGTTAAGAGATATTAAAAAATATATATATATATATATATATATATATATATATATATAAATATATATATATAAAATCTTAAAGGCTACAAAGGAAAGGAAGTTGTGGAGAGTAATGCTCACTAACGTCCTGAAGGGACACGTCATATAAAAGAATCAAACCAATGGAGTAGTGGATAAAATATGAGTAATATAAATTAGATTAAAGACTACAACGTTTATGGATGGAATTTTGTCAGTAGCAGTTGCAAGTAGAGAATTAACTAGAAATTTGCCAGGTGTGAAATCTGCGTGTAGGTAGCAGCCGTTGCGTAGGAGAAAAGTAGAAGTCAAAATAGAACAAACTAGCAGTAGAGTCCGGCGTTGCCCGGAGATGTAGCAGTAAGAGATAGATCAAGTATCGACCATCATAAAGACTGAAAAATAAAATCGACAAAGATTATTGTTTAAGGTTGACGGACACGCATGTCTTAATTAGTTTTTTTTTTTTAAGAATTGGTCAAACCCAAACTCAAACAAAATATTGTTTTCAATCGTTATGAGGCTACCGATTGAATAGAATTTTATTATAAACAATTGTCTTGTAAATGGAATTTTAAAGCATTCTGAATGTAAAAATAAAAGAAAAAGTGTGCAAGACAATAAGAAACACTACCTGTCAAAAAAGGTGAAATTTTGTTGAAATCGGTTGAAAATGTGGGAAATCCAATCCCATATATAAAACGAACACACACATACACACAAACAACCTGGGTTTTATAATAAGTATAACTCGATATGAGTTGTCCCCCTTTCATTCTCGACAGCGATGCCTCTTAATCGTGTTTTCAAATTGATTTTGTACAAAAACAATTGTGTTTTTCCAATTTTTGGCGCTTTCAGAACCACCGCAAGGTAATTTTACGTAGTCCTGTGAAGTTTTGTCGAAATCGGTTGAAAAATGTAGGAAATCCGATCCAATATATAAACGAACAGACACACACACAACCTGGGTTTTATAATAAGTATGGTTCAGCAGAGTCAAAAAAATGATTTGGGCATTGTTTTCATTTAAAAATGGTGCTAGTGTGTAATCTGGTGAGTGCCCACGCCTGTGGTTTTATGCTTTACTAAACTAAATTTGCTGAATATCTAGCCGTGAATTCGAAACAAATGAAATTTCTACAGCACATAAAGTGGAAAGAAATTTAGGCAAATTCGACACTCACAAGACATACCTGAAGGCAAGAAAGGCAATGTAAAGCAACGAATAACGTACCTAACGCGTTTATGCCGGTCAAAAAGAGATTAGGAGCGTTATGAGAAAGACAATAAGTACTGACAGTTGGAAGTTGTGGAGAGCAATGATCGCCGACGTCCGAAAGTGACACGGCAAATACAAGAAGAACGACACTAGCTGTCATTTAAATTGTGTATTCTATTATAATGGAAACATTTCTTGTTTTACCGACAAAATCTCTTATTCAAATACGCTTTCGTCGAGGAGCGTCTTTTAGGGCGGAATCGACCGGATCCCTTTATGATGGTTAGATTCTCGTTAGCTGATTAAACCCACGCGGAGATGGCACAGTTTTCTGCAGGTAAGGCTTCTGAAAAGGCCTTGGAAAGTAGGCGAGAAGGGAATAAGTGTGTGACCTATTCAACGGTGTTTCGTGTCAGTGCAACTGACGCAGGGATCGCATTACGGCCGCCCTGAAGACATGTAAAATCATCCCTAGCCAATTAGAACAGTTAGCTTGTGATCGGGCCAGGTGGCGATGTATTCACATAGATATTGTTCAACCTGTAATAATATATAGCAAGAAAAGAATTGGAATTTTCTTCTGGTATCCTATTTGTTTATTGGTGTTTGTGTTACTTTCACTCTCCGTGACCTCTTACATGTCAGTGGATTTCCTCCCAACATTATTATCTAACTGATGAACATCATCTAATTTATATGAACGCCTCTTTGAATCTTATTATTTTATTGTCCTCTGTATTTCTTACACTCTTAGTAACCCTTTGCATCTTAGTGGAATTTATAGCCTTGCCTGGGGTAAAGTGATTAAAAATGAAGTCCCAGCTGTCCATAATTTCGCAGCTAAGACCCATCATACCACGTACATTGTGGCAAATCAACCACATTTCCTTTGTATACCACTGTATCTCCTGCTTTTACTTTTATACAACAACCTCATTCATTAATTCTCTACCTTGAGTGAATTTGAGCATTTATAATGGTAACAAATTAGTAATATATATATGTGTACATATATATGTGTATATTATATTTAGCAAGATAAGAATGTGTTAATATATATATATATATGGATAAATGGGATTTATTTCTATTAAATCAATTTTTTTTTGTTTTCTATATATATTTACTTATTATGCATGTGTGCACGATTATATGAAAAAATATGTATATTCAATAGTTAGAAATACAATAAATAAAATTTTTATGTTTACGGATATTTGTTTCCACCAACTGTACGTATATATATATATATATATATATATATATATATATATATATATATATATATATTCGGTCTATTTATTTCTTTTTAACTATCCTGATGATGACTTATGAAGTCGAAAGCCTGGTCCAGATTCATTTCATTTTTCTTCAGAAAAAAAAATGTCAGGATCTCTTGTTTGAGATGGATTATTCGTCACATGGAAAAGACGTTCATTTAAATGAATCGACTAAAATTACTCTATGTTTTTTTACCTAATATATATATATATATATATATATATATATATATATATATATATATATATATATATAAGCATTACGCCCTGAGCAAGGCGAAGCTCTAGGGTGCAGGGGGTTGCAGAAGATTTGGAGCGAGAGAAGATAGAAGAAAGGATGAGGAGAAGGATAGTGGATAGGTCAAGGTAACTGGAGATGTCGATTGACATTACATTTGAATATTTGGAGATTATAGCTTTCAGGGAAACAGTAATAGGGAAGGGTGTTCCACAGGCGAGAGGTGCGAGATATGGAGCTATTGGAGTAGAAGAGACGGTTACATTTAAAAGTTTCTACAGTGAAAGGGTAAGAGCGGGATGCCAGCCTCGTAGGGCGCTTGAATTCATGGAGTCTGGGAACCAGCGAAAGTAGCTCAGCAGAGCAAATGCCATGAAAGTATTTGTAAAGAAGACAGAGAGCGGCGACGGCGCGTCTGTGAGAGAGCAACTGTAGACGAGATGCCAGATCAGGGCCAATTATATGACATATCCGCCTCTGGATCTTGTCAAGAACTCCGAGGTGCAACAGACCATATATGACAGCAATACTCCATGCAAGTGCGAATGATTAATTTGTAGATCTGGAGGATCGATTCCGGGGAGAAAAATTTCCTGGCACGGCACAGAGAGCCAACTTTCCTTGCAGTGGACGAAGCAATTGATTTCAGGTCAGCAGTCAACGTGTGACCGAGCAGATGCAGAGAGTTGCTACCAAGAAGTTGAGCATCAGACATTGTTATGGGGGAGCAGGGAAGGATTTCTATGATGATTAATAGAGAGAAGTTTAGTTTTTGAGGCGTTAAAGTTGACCAGCCAATTCTTGCCCCAATTAACAACCGATTGGAGGTCCATTTCAAAATGAGCGGCCAGGTTAGTTTTGTCAGCGACACTAGATTTATTTTCAGGCAGGAGTAAATTGTAGTGTCGTCCGCGTAGATGCCAACTCGGGAATGTATGGCATCAGGAAGGTCGTTGATGAAAATAAGGAATAGAGTGGGCCCAAGGATGGAGCCTTGGGGAACACCTGCGTTCGTGGGATAGGAACTGGAGAAGAATCCGTTAAGAACGACCTTATAGGGAGCACAGCACAGACTCAACGTAGCGCCGCTCGCTCACATATTCCGTGGTGGAACCATACTGCGTTCTCTGTAACCATAAGATTGTGCCCCCCTGGAGCCACGACTACTCTCACCAAGCGGCGCTATATTGAGTCTGATTTGCAATCTTTTCGTCACCGAGACCCATTTGGAACAGTTGGTATGATGTTTGCTTGACAACCTAAGGGGTTTCAATTCTCGGTAGTGGGTGCGCACTGCTGATGAGTCCCAAATATCGGACGAAACGGCCGTCCAGTGCTTTCTGCATTCTGTTGAGGTTTCTATCAGACTCGATGAATTAATTAAATATAATTATCAAATCCTCCTAGTAATTACTATCTATCTATGTATGTATGTTGTGGCATAGCCAAGAAGTGACGTGTGCGTTTTTGTTTATATAAATTTAAGAATGCGGGCTTTATTGACAGATGGCTGTTTTTGTCGTATGAGTATTGCTTCAAGGATCACGAGTCTGTTTTTACTATTTCATTTGCCTAGTATTTGTTATTATTTCTGAGTAGCTGCCTAATGTTACTATCACCTTTAGGTTGATTAATAATGTGCTGTCTAATGACACTGTAATCCAGTAGGTGGCATGTGAGTCCTCGTGAAAGTGTGATTACGGTGTAATTTATTTACAGAGAAACATTCTCTAAGTGGCTAAGTATTCTCAAGATAAACTTTACTCTTATATAGGGAGTTAGAGGCACAACTGTTTTTTTTTTTATTAGGACTTCTCAGTTAAGGCCGGTTGTTTAATAACAGACAGCAACTCAAATGTACACACATCTAGTAATAAGCTACACACACACACACACACACACACACACATACACACATATATATATATATATATATATATATATATAGTCATCCACAGACAGACAGTTTCATCTGTATGGCTAGATATGCTATTGCCTCAAGCCGGTGTCGAAACTTGACTGATTTGACAATAGTCGGAGAGGTCCCACACTGTGGTGAAAGGGAATTTTTAACGCCTTATATACGAGATATAAGCATTCAGGCTAGTCGAATACTCAATTCATGGCGAAGAGCATTTAGCGTTAATTGGCAGCTGCCGAGAAATTATTTTTCTTTCAAAGTGTTCAACCTACGACAGTCGGTGTATATAGTCATGTGTGTGTGTGTATGTGTGTGTGCGTGTGTGTGTGTGTGTGTGTGTGTGTGTATAGCGCATATAGTGGTGGTGTTAATAATATCTATCTATCTATCTATTTATCTATCTATCTATTTATCTATCTATCTGGTAAACTCTCCTATCGTGAACGATAAATGAGGGTCAGCATTTGATGGTGTCTTTCGTTTTACACTTATGCATGCAAGCAGGGGCCATTGTGGAGAAAATCAGGTAAGGGAAAGACATATTTCATTTGTGCTTTCTTAAGTATGATACTCTCATAGTTTGGCTCTCTCTCTCCATATATATATATATATATATTTATATATATATATAAAGAAAGAACAGTAAGATATATAATCCGGTGTTCTTATAGATATTTTTATTTTTACAAAATAGTTCTCAATGTAAATTTACAGAGTATTAATATTATAAATTAATTGATTTAAAATATGTTTTTTTTCGACACAGTTCTAACCCAGTTTCAAAAATGGAAGCTGAAAGCTCCGAATTTAATTTTGTAATTAAATTAAAGACATTAGTTCCATTTCATCCTCAAGCGATATATATATATATATATATATATATATATATATATATATATATATATATATATATATATATATATATATTAAAGGCTTATTTTGTTACAAACCGCGATATGGTATTCGGAGGTCCCTGTATATATTGGTACAAGTAGTATTCTCCTCTGTGTGAACCTCGTGTCGCAAATAACCCGGTAGAAATTGAACGAACTGGACTACGAAACTCATTTAGCTTACTTTATACACCTTTCAATATCCGACTATCACTTTTTCAAGCATTTCGACAATTTCCTGCAAGTGTTGATTTGCAATAACCAAATGGCAACTGAAAGTATCTATGAAGAATTTATCGGCTGCAAGACTCCAGAATTCTATGCTACCGAAATAAATTGATTTATTTATTGCTGAGTTTTATCATTGGACAACGCATACTATACACTCATAGTATTACGAACTAAAAAAATATATATAGTTATGTGGCCGAGAGATCAGAGTGGTTAATTTCTGATCATAAGACTCGGGTTCGAATTATACAATGATTGTTTTTGTCAGGAAGGTAAGGTGACAATATGGGTTTGAGAAGACGGTCTCAAATTGAGGCACCGTGAAGAGTCTGGAAACAATACGACGGTTTAAACCAAGTTTTATAATTGAAATTAGGTAGGGGGAGTGTTCGAAAGTCTTCGAAATTTGTGCTGACAGAAAAATCAAAAGTCATCATGACTGAGTGTTTGAGCGTACTGGATTTGTTCAGTTACTGCTCACGTCATTGTGTTCGTTTTCTCAGGGAAATTATAACAAAGATCTGCTCAGCATAGTTTCGATATTGACCTCAGATTCTTTCTGTAAGTGCTGAAGAAACACAAATGTGCCTGAGCAGATGTCTGCAACTGGGATGAGCTACCCATTCCAGAAGACTCCACAAAATGATTACTTTTTTCTACGTGCCTCTTCAGGAAGTCAGTTATTATATTTCATAATTTCCTGTCACTTGTATTAATGCTTGTCTTTTATGCTATTGCCCACAATCCCTTCTGAGATATCCGTTCTTAACAGTTTAGATAGGTAGATTTATGGTGTTCCAGTGTTTCATGCCTGTGAGTGTCGAATTTTCCAATTCGTTTTTCCTCATTATCCGTCTTAGACATTTTAACTGTCTCTAAATTTAAGGGTATTTTTTTTTTATTTTCATTTTCCTTAAAACTTCCTCGTGCGTTAAAATTCTAGTTCTATGTTATTCTAAGCATGCAACTGTAGAATTATATCCTTCTTGACACATTTCGCCTTATTGGGGCTTGTCGCGTTTTTGGATTCACGTATTGCACTCAATTTGAATATTGGGGTTTGACATGATAAAAAATAACACGAAATATTTTTTTTTTTTCCAAATCGTTGACTTTTTCTGGGGAAATGAGTTTAAAGATTAAGTTGCTGTTCAAAATCCTAACGTTAGGAAATTAATTCCGGTGATCAGTGAAAGCCTTTTAGCACAGTTTTATAAAATTTATAATTTACTGAAGCTTTACAAATTGTATATTGACAAGATGCACGGCATAAGGACATTATTAATCAATCCGAATAAGACCAGCATTTACTTCAAAGGTAAATTATATTGAACAATAGAGCTATTTGTTGATGTAATATATTATAGAATGTAGTAATTTTAGTGTGATTTTCAATAAACAATGCAAATTTAAAATATTTTTTTCATATAATTTGTGCCCAGGAGTATTATGATGTTATATACATTTTTATCTATTTTCGTTCTAATTCATTACTAGCTTAAAAGGCAACTATCAGGCGACATTTAACTTAGCTCCTGCAGAGGGATCTTGATTGGGCCTTTCATCACAATAGGTAGCGAGGAGGAGATGCGATAGGCAACAATAAACTACACAAGAATTTAAAATAGATCGCTGCATTTAACTATTGCATTAATATTTAATCTTACCTTTCATAAGTGCAACGATAATTCTCCTGACGCCACTTAATTTAAAGACAATTTGGTGTACGTAGGTCCTTACTTTCCGTAAAAAACAATTAATTTTATTTTTTGGTTGGTTTTCGCTGGATTTTGCAATTCATTTCGATTATTCCCAAATTTATTTCCAAGTTATAAAAATTCGTCGCAAATAATCACGTAAAAAAAAAATCGCTGCAATGAAAAATTGTAAATTGTAAATTTCAGGATTGTGGGTCCGGATCAGGCCTGGAATGATTTTAACTTGCTCACAGAGTCAGCCTGATTCCAAAATTATATGATACTAGCAGCATGGCTCGGCGTTGCCCAGGCTTGATGCAAAAATCGTACGACTCATACAGCAATCGCTATCACTTGACTTAAAATATTTTTGCCCTTCCTTGCCTTTAAAGGAGTGCCCTTTGCCGTGCTGATATTGCTACATGCCTTACTTCTTGCCTATTTCACACTGAGAATTTTTTCTAAGCTCTATACTAAACATTAAATCTGTTACGAAAAAAGAACAAAACAAAATGAACACAAAACGATCAGCTTTAAAAAAGGACTCGTAACTGGAAAATCCGAATGAAAAAAGAATGTTAACAACAAATACTTTTTCACACCCAACCCAGTTCTGCGGAATCAGAATCAACGTTGAGTTTAAGCAAGCGAATGAGCCAATTGGAGTAAAGTGCCATGTAGATTTAAATTTTTCCCACTTGTGACGAAGGTGGTTGAAAAAGTGTGACACACTGACATTTATTTTTATTTTATAGATGATTTGACAAATGATTTAACAAATTTTATTCATTGAGTAGACATTTTTGTATTCTTTGACAATTTTTGCTTATGGAATGCAGCAAAATAATTGCATATTTTACTTAAGATGGTTCATAATTAGAATTCATAATTAGAATTCATAATTAGAATTCTGGTTTGAATATGTTTTTCCATTCAATGTACAAAAGTTATCAACTTTACTTGGATTTATTCTTGAAATAGTAAAATTCTTCAGTCAGTTTACAGAAAAAAAAAAAAAACAAAAAAAACATGCGGGATTAGGGATTCCTGTACATGATTTAAGGACATCTTGAACACTAAATACTCAAAAATTAGTAAAAGCCATGAATCTAATTTTTGCTGTCAGTCTTTATCGCATTAAACTTCAGGTTTTACCTCGAGTGCGATGTAGACTTTCTAAGTGAAAAAAATCAGCTTGCTCTATCGCCTCATCTGCGAAGTTGCCCAGCATTCACTGCCGTATATGTGGACTGCTATTACTACATATCAGTTCTGCACTTTTTCCCTGTTTCTGATGAACCTTGATACGTTCTTCGAAAAGCATTTTCCCAGATGTAAATCTTGCTGTCAGATCTAATCGAGAATGAATGAAACTTGTATAGCACCCCCCCCCTGTTCAAACTTGACAGAGTTCAAAAAAAAATTACGGGATCTTGTGAATTATTTCCCACCTTGTAGCCCCCTATTGCACTGATCAATCGTTACTAGACACTCGCTACTCTATCGCATTTACTATGGAAAATGTTCAGAATCCTTAGTCCAACCAGATCAGATCTTCACAGCGAGGACCTACCTTGCCAGGTCCATGGTATCAAAATGATGCTCATTCCCTTTGTAAGGAAGGTTCTACTTGGACAATTTCATCCCAAGAACTGTTAGTTTGTAGAACAGACACGCGAGAATATGCTCCCCTGAACACTAAAATCCTAACCGCTTCTAGTCTAAGGTCAAACGATATCTAGCCTACATATCTTCACAATATGCACTTCTTAGTCGATGTCGATGCTTTTATCTTTCTTACAGCAATATAACACAGTAATCATCTTTCAGAGTGTTTTGGTGTCAATCTGAAGACAGTGCAGAGGATTCAGAAAGAGTTAGATGAATCTAATGGTGATTACCTCGATATGGCAGCTCGAAAACTCCCTCTGATCGTTTTGATAAGAAATGAACTCCCGAATGTGTTGGTGAAGCACTGACTCAACACGGAGGACGAAATCAAGTGTCTTGAGGAGATAGTGCTGTCCTGGGTCAAGAGGATGGCTGTTGGCAAACCCTGTGTCTGACAACATGATTCTGCACCATACCACATAAGCAAGAGGACCCAGTCAATTTCTGCGACCACATCACCCCGCACATCAGGCCACCTATTTCCACAGACGGCGATCCCCTTGATTATTATGTGGGGGTTCTGTTGAGCGAAAGACCAACAAAACTCCTTGTAACACCAAAGCTGAATTGAAGGCAAGGGATATGAAAGCATGCACCAACTTAAACAAGGAGACTGTCCAGAAGAGATGCAGTAGATTCCGAAGTTGTCTGGTGGCCGTGCTTGAAACCAATGTAGATTTTATTAAGCAAATTTACTCTTTAGTATTTCAAAATAATTGTGTGTAATTTTGGTAAATATATCTGTTAAAATGAGATGTCAGTGTTATTTTCATTTTCGCGTAATTTAGACGACAATTTACGCATCGTAATTTGGATACCCAAAATGAGAAAGAAAGACCTAATATTTGTTGAACATCTAATAAGGAAGAAATGCTTAGTGAATTCCTGAAGAGTTGCAGAGAATTCTATACCTGTCTTAAGGCCGTGGTTGAAGCCAATGGATTTTTTTGTAGTATTTCAAGATATTTTTGTGGAATGTTGGTAAATATATCTGTTCAATTGAGATGAAAGTATTATTTATATTTTTGCGTCATTTAGACGACAATTTATCCATCGTACCATATATATATATATATATATATATATATATATATATATATATATATATATATATATATATATATATATATCGTAATTTCTCTTTGTTTGCGCATCCTTCAGACATTTGCAAAACTTAATTTTGTCTAGGTCAGGTAAAAAAAATAATGAGTTATATTGTGTTACGCCAACAATCCAATTACATTTTCTTTTCTTACAAAGTAAATTTTAATCGTTACTTCCCGCTTTTTTTTTTTTTTACTAACTTTTGCAAAAGTTCCAGCAGTTTTATTTATGTGTCTGTCATCAACATTATATCATACACATATTTTCACGATTTTACCCACCAATAATTCATCTTGTTAAGACTTTATTTCCCCTTAATATTGTCTCACTGTATAAGTTAAATCAATCCGGTGAAAAGACACATATTTGTCGTCTGCTCCTTTCAATTTTTTTTTACTTACTCAGTCCGGTTTCCATCTGTATGCAAATGAAATACTTACAGTATAATTTTTGGATAACTCGAATATCTTCCTCAAGAATTTTGGTGAACCTCCTTATCTAGAACGAGAAGAGTCATCAGCAAACTTCGGCCCGCTGTTGCGGTCTGATTGGCATTCTTGAAGGCACGCCTAATTTCATGGAGAAAATAACGTTATTAAAATCTTAATTAAAAGAAAAAAAAACTTGTACTTCCAACGAAGGATTTATTTTATGGAAATACTTCGACTAGCAGTTGCCAGTCTTGGTCAGTCGTTAATTTCAGTAAAACAGTGCAAAGAAACTAGAAATGCTTAAGAATTTAAATCAAATCATTTTTTTACGTCTCAACTTGCTCTTACTTTGTAAACGTCATCAACCCGTTTTTTTTTTCCTTGATTTGAATTCGCAAGAGTCTCTAGTTTCTTTGCACTGTTTTGCTCAAATTAAGGACTGACCAAGACAGGGTATTGCTAGTCGAAATATCTCCATAAAATAAATCATTCGTTGGAACTACAAGTCTTTTTTTTCTTTTAATTATACATCTATCAACGGAGACAAGCATCCTATCATTAAAATCTTGTTTGTTTCCTTTCGTTCTCACTTATTCACTCACACACTCTCATGCGTAGCCACATATATAAACAATGATTAAGTACAATGTTTCTTAAATTTTGAAACTTTTCGTTGAAGGTAACGTTGGCAGGATTGCAAACGATTGGCGACTTTCACTAAGGAAGATCAAAGTGTAAACACCCTTTTCTTAAGAAGCAGAAAACTTTGTGTTGAGAGGAACACCAGTTTTCCTCACTACCATCAGATAATTGGAAGGTGTGGATTTAATGATCGACGTCTCTGAATTCTTCCGAATTTCTGCTACTTTATTCATGACAAAGACTACAGTTGTTTCGTGTTGAACCCAGTGTATATATATATATATATATATATATATATATATATATATATATATATATATATATGTGTGTGTGTGTGTGTGTGAGTGTGTGTGCCAACATGACAACATTATATTAAATAAAATATTTCCAATAAAGAAAAAGTTAATTTTTACAAGTAAATGCAACTGCCGAAAAAATATATGTCCTTTAAACGGTCACTGTATGACTGATGATATTGTATACATTTGGGTAACGATGTCAAATCTTATTTTGGTTCCACTGAAAATCCTTGAAAATTTCATTTCTAACTTCATCGAATGTCTTTCGTCAATATAGACAATACTTAAACAGCACTGCTCTATCTGAACATTTCTGGCAATTAAAGAATTATGGTAATACACTCATTATTTCGTAGGATATTGTATCAAGAGCCAGATCTTTCAATACGAAAGGCAATACATGAAATTTATGTCTTGTTTAAAAATTAGTTCTCATAAAACACTTAATAACCCTAAATTATTAAACAAGAGAAATGAATTTATGATTACATGTAGGCATAAAAATAAATATTTGCTCATATACGTTGATCCAAATTAATTTTTAATATAAATTAGTTTTTTTTAAAGAACAAGTAATCTCTCTTTATGCGAAGTACAAAAAATAATATTTACAAATCTAAAATATTTTTATATATATATACATAGATCCTGTTTATTTTAAATGCCAAATATATTTAAAAAACAAAAAAAACAGGAATTCAGTGTAATATATAACTGCACCAAAAATTGAAGTAAGATATATTATTTTAAATTACATAACGGTCAACTCAGCACCTGAAAATTGTGTTGCATGAAACCCTATTATTTCATTAAGGGATAATATATATATATATATATATATATATATATATATATATATATTAATTCGTTTGTTTGTTGTATTATTAAAACAAGCACTTATATATATATCAGAGAGAGAGATAGATAGATAGATAGATAGATAGATAGATAGATAGATAGATATTATTAGTTATAAATATACCATACATATGAAAATATATAAATACATACATTATATATTTTTAAAATAAAATTCTCCAGGTAGAACTCAATGTCCAGGACAGAGTAAGGATATAAAAAAGGCTTTAAAACACTAATATTACAATAATTTATTCCATTGGAATCGTAAATATCAATTCATCAGACCTTAAATTCAAAAAAAAAGAAAAACAACTCCGGAAATAAAAACAGAATTTAGAGAGAGTGTAAAATGAGGAGCTTAAACTTTTTAAGGTTGGAAAGGTTTTTTGAATGTTGTCGGATGTCTAATACATAAAGATACATTTCGTTTTGACATACAATAGACTCTAATGTTAGAATAAGAGGGAGGAAAGACGAGGTGGGGAACGGGGGCAAATAAATTGATTTCACTAAAGTTTGTAACAGCGATACAAATTTAATATCGACACAGGTTAAAATCAAATATAAACATATAAAAAATAAATATAACGATTATCTAATCCAGAAAGGACCTTTTCTATGTTCAAAAAACACATGACATCTTTAGAAGTGTAGTTGTTATCTTCTATTTTCTTAAATATTGTTCTTTTATTATCCTCTTTTTTTTTTTTTAAACTGAACACATTGCGTCTAAGCTTTATTTCCTTGCTTGGGGTGAAATCAAAAAAAAAAAAAAAAATATTATACTTCTTTTTTCAATTCAGACCGATTGAACTTCGTCAAGCCCTTTATTGCAAATATATCAAACGTAGAGAAACCAACAAGAAAACCTATACAATGTTTAATTTTTTTTTGCCAGTTCATAAAAAATTATTCCATAAATAAACTTGTTTAATATTTTTTATAATTTCTATATATATATATATATATGTATATGTATATATATATATATATATATATACATGCATACATATATGTATGTATATATATATATATATATATATATATACGTAATACACACACACACACACACACATATATATATATATATATATAAATATGTATATATATATGTATGTATATATTGTATATATATAATATGTATATATTAAAAAGATACATATATATGTATGTATATATACATGCATACATACATATGTATGTTATATATACATGCATATATATATATATATATATATATATATATATATGTATAAGTATTGTATGATATATATATATATATATATATATATATACATGGATATATATATGTAGATATATATATATAAATATATATAAATGTATATATATAATGTATATATATATATATAATACATATTATTTATAATATACATTTGCATACATTTGATGTTGTATATGTATATAAATATATTTATAAAATAATATGTCATTTTGTCTTGTTTTAATATATTATACATACATACATATTTCAATCTGCGCTGGTGTTAAAACATGTGTGTTATAAATAAAAATTATATACAGACATATACATAATATATATATACATATATTTTATTCATGTGATATTATTTATACATGCATTCATATATATATAAATATAGCGACATATATAATATCTATACTTTCATAAATCAAATCATTTTTTTCTAATTTATCAACATAAAAATACTTAAATACACACATATATATATATATATATATATATATATAAATATATATATACATGAATATATATATATATATATATATATATATATATATGTTTAGCATGTTAAAACCTAACAATTTTTAAGGGCGGCAGTTAAAAAATTGTTTTTTTGATAATACGTCTTATTGCTGTAAATCCATGTTTGCCAGATATTTCGTGTTTAATTTACTTGATAGGAAAGGTATTTTTTTTAATCAGCTAAAAATTTAGACTCCGGCATCAGACAATTAATTGCAAATTTCTATGAAGAAAAAACAAAACAAAATTAATTTCCTAATTAATTTTTCCTTTCGTAGAACATTATTAACATTTACACCTTTAGATTAAATTATTTTTTTTATGAGGAATGGATGATACGATTTTCATCAACGAAAAGCAAACGTCAAAGAAACTTACGAATTACTTTTTAAGTAGTATTAAATAATATATGGAATGAAACTCAACATAGAGAAATCCATAGAAATGGTAAATAGCACCCGCAGCACTAGTGCCGGCGTCACCATCGACGGCGAACCACTGAAGGAAGTGTCCAGTTTCAAATACTTGGGAGCCACCCCGTCAAAAGATGACCACTTCAATCCAGAAATACGCAAATGGATCTATAGGCGCAACAAGCAATGTACTTGTGTTGTACTGATGCCGGCATTCACCCTTTGAGCCGGCTTCTTCCCTTTATGAGAAGAAGATTCTTGGGATAAATTACAGAAGCAGGGTACCCAGGCCTACTTTTATAACGTTCTTGCTTCCCGTGGGGTTCCCACAGACGCAGAGACAAGAACGACCAGAAGCCGGGTTACCGATGCAGACGCTGAGCCCTTGTTAGCCGGCGTGTGTGTCACCTATCCGCCTTGGTGGTCTCTACCAGGAACGAAGTTCCGGACGGCATAGATCTGACACTACCGTTTTACCGACTGTGAGATTTGACTTTGGGGGCTTAAGTACCAGGTGTTCCCAACGGTCCCCCATCTAAGTACTGACCTGGCTCTCGTTAACTTCGGTGATCGAACGAGAACCGGTGTTTCAGCGTGATTTGACCGTAAGCGCAGTAAGCAATGGCCAGACTGGAAAGGATATATCAACTTCCATACCAGATTCACGAAAATCAAGGGTATCCTTCTCTTTGGGTGTGATGGGTGAGGCAGGAAAATTGACCCAAGCGTTCGAGAACAAATATTTGATAAAGCACCTCCGCATATCCGACTATGCCACTAACTGGTTGTGAGTTCAATCCCTGGGTCGGCCAATGTGTACTTGCATTCAGTAGAAACTGTCGAACATTAACTGATTAGTGGTAAATAATATATTAGGTTGGTGCAAAAAATAATGACGTAATAATGTCGTTTCTTGACGTTAAAACATACGTCAAAAACCGACATTATTACGTCATTATTTTTGCACCAACCTAATATTAACGAAACGATATCCATAGACACGATCAATATATCACCGTAAATTAAATAAACTGTTCAGTTCAGAATTCCCTGCTAGATAGACATATCAATATAAACCCGAGGCAGGGGATAACAACAACAAAGATGAGGATAATAGAATGAATATAAACTGTGTAAATAATAACATCTTATCCAAGAAATTTTTTTTTAAAATTCACAGATACAGATTTTGCCTGGCATGCGTGCTTTATTTTAAAAATACACAAACAACGTGGCGTATTTTTTTTGTGACATCTGAATTATCAACTTCATCTATTATGTACAGGTATTTCACGTATCTAAATTTCTCTTATTATTCATTTATGAACAACAATCTATTTATGCCGCGTTATATGAAAGAACAAGACTCCATCTTAACTTCGCTGTGTCGCTTGTAAATTTCTAATACTCAGAATCTACCTCCGTTTATCTTTAATTTTTTAAATGTTCGCTGACATGCATTTTGGCTACGATACGCAACGGACGTTACACATTTCTTTCGAGGTATCTGATATACTGTCCCCCTCATCTCATATATTCCTCGTGGTTAAGGATTTCTTACTGTTCCTTTCACACTCAGCAGTGTTGTAGAAGCACATGTCTGCACTTCATCTTTGCTAGCTCGCTACTAAGTCTCGTCGGTCAAAAACTACTTCCGGTTGAAGAAAATAGAAAACAGATTAAGAAAAGTGGAGATGATTAGGAAGCCGTTCGTGTAAAATGTAGAATTCCACCGAGAAGTATTTTGTTGTTAGAGATTATGTCGTTTTTAGGCGAAATCTATCTCAGTAAGTTTTCTCGTCTAAGCAACGACATTCGTCTCATAGAAAGCGAATCAATTGTGATAACGCCGGCGGCTAAATGTAATCAGGAACATCCACCATTACCCTCACCCGGCACAACTATATATTTAGCCCAAAATGGAGTCAGATCGAAACGATTGATTTACGTTGTTACATTTCGGCTCCAAAGTAAATATCATTTTTGTGAAATGGTCGATCGAAGTCTGTCTTCATCTTGATACTCGAGTAAGTATGTTTTCCTTTTTTTTTATTTTATTTTACTTATTATTGCGTAAGTGCGGATATAATATATACATGCACACACACACACACATACACACACACACACACATATATATATATATATATATATATATATATATATATATATATATATATATATATGTGTGTGTGTGTTACTATTTATACTATTTACGGACTGTTGTCCTCATCTTGGATGTCATGTTGACGACGTTTCGGCTGTTGTACGCCCCGGCCTTCTTCAGGTTTTTGGAATTTTGAACCGAATCCTTTATTTTCGTCCGAACAAGGTTAGTTAGTAACAATACATCTCAGAAATATTCATTCACACACACACACACACACACACACACACACACACACACACACACACACACACACATCTATATATATATATATATATATATATATATATATATATATATATATATATATATTGCTGTGTATAGTGTATATACTATACCTTTTCAACTTCAAAATGATAATAATCAACTCCAAATGAATTACTTTCAAAATGGATTAATCAACTTCAAAATGGATTAATCAACTTCAAATTGAGAATTAATATAATACTAATAAATTTTATATTTATTCTTTTATTTTTACTTAAAAGGGCTATAAAAAAATAAGCGTTAAATAAGAATAAGAAATTTATTGAAAAGTTTACATCATCTAAGCTAATTACAGAAGGAAGTAATTGTATTCCAGATACGAAGTTGAAAATCTCAGGGAAATATTATTAATTGCCTCGGAGATCATCGCTTCTAACTTGCTGAGGCGCAATTCTTTAGTAGTTAAAGATCCCTAGCCATCACCTCTTAAAATCCCAACAATTGAGTCTGCCATACTTCTTTTTACGTCAGCTTTAATATGTGCGTCGTATACGAAAGAGTGGTTCAAAATTATTCACATAGCTGGTTCCAACAATCATTTGAAGATTTTGGAATCAATCCTGTATAGGATTACGCAAAACTTCTCTTTGCCGGCAGAAGGATTTTGTAAAGTCTCTTAATTTGTTGGTGTGATATTTTATTTTAACTGTTCCTTCAATTATTTACACGCGATTCCCCCCCCTCGTTATAAGTATATACATTATATGTTATTGATTTTAACACTAATGGATGAAAGATCCCTAATCAATAAATTCCTTGTTTTTAAAACAGTAAACTTGGACCGATTTTGAATGTGAAATAAGTTTAAGCGTCTAATTATTTTATTCTTTCTTCCAGATTTAACAACTTATATTTTTGGATATTTCGTATTAGACTTAGATAGATTTAACACGTTCTTTGATTGTTAATCTTTCCATGGTTGAAATTGACAAAGACTAAATATGAAAGAAAAAGAAAAATATATGAAAAAAAAAACAAACTTCAATTCCATTTAAATTCGGTCCAATTAATTGGAACACCCTATATATTAATATAACATATATCTGTAAAAAGGCAATAATAAATCAAGAAAAAAGAAAAGCTTATCCTAGCCAATTTGTTTTCTTCTCTGATTTTTTTTAATTCATGAAACACCCTTAAATATTCAAAAAAAAAAAAAAACACGTAAATTATGGAGGATACTTATTGACGTGATTTAATGTCTAATAAACAAAAACGAGTAAATGACGATGCTGTTAATTTTTTGGTTATGCAATTTATATTTAAATTATTTTAGATTGGGGTTAATTTATGTCTTATATAGGGTGTTTCATTAAGACGGATTATATATAAGGATTCTTCATAAAGAGGAATCAAAGTCAGCAGTAAATAAAGCATTGTTATTGGTGAAAAATTATTTATTTCTCTATTGGATCATATTGTTTAAGTCATGACAATTATGTGTGCGAAATAATATTGCCCAAATGTCCCCCAAATTGGAAAGAATAAGTAAAAACTCATTAGACGCTTAATCTTAATTCACATTTAAAATCGATCCAAGTTATTATAACACTCTTTGCATTCTAAATGACAAGAGGTTATGAATTTAATCCGTTTTCTTTTAATTTTAAACACTTCTACAATCATCTATGCTGGCTTGGAAAAGCGATAGTTCTTTCGGGAATGGAGAAATTTAGAAAAATCCGTGGAGCAGATTTATTTTTTAAAAAAGGTTTGGTAGCGGCACTCTCGAGAATTTTCCTTCTAAGTACTTTCCCTTTTAATAAGTGTAATGTTCTTTAGATCAAAGGAGTGGTTGGATTTATTTCTGTATGACTAATGCATTTTAGTTATTTTGTGTATAATTGCCTTTTTGTGTTTGTAGATACGTTTATATTTAATTTCTATAAGTTTCCCCAATGTATTGTGAGGAGCAGCTGTGACAGCTTACACCTGCTTCAGAATGTTTATTGTTATGGATATTTATGGTTTTTATGATATCCATAATATTTTTGATGTCGTTGTAATTATTTTTTTACATTGTTAAGACCGGAAAATGTTTTGTATAGTAGATATTATATATCTATTTTTATCTAGTTTATTATCAGTGTTAATATCATTTATAATCAGTGTTAATACCATTAATAATTCTTTGCTTTTATCTTAGAATTGTAGATGAAATAATGTGGATATTAAGGTCTTTGAAAGTGATTTTCTATGTGTATTAATTCTTCAGATAAGTATTAGAGGCTGCAGATAATTAGTGATCTTAAATAGAATCCTATGATTATTCCAGATTTTGTTATGTTTCAGTGGTGGGACTAAAAATTCATTAAGTGATTCTTGTAGATAGGTTTTCTTTTAACCTCCAACTGAAGGTCGTTATTAGTTCTATGTAGCCTAATATTTAGGAAGGGTAAAGTTTTGTTAGAACTTCAAAATTTTGAAAAACTAAATTTTTTATAACTTTTTTTATGAATAGTTGTTGCAAAATAAAATCCTTAAATTTACCATGCTAATATATCAGAACGCATCGGCTAGCATAATTTTTTGTCTTTATTCACCTCCCATGTATATATATATATATATATATATATATATACATACATATATATGCAAGTATATAATTGGTGTATACGAAATGAATTCCAATAACCAACAATTACTATTCTTAAAAGACGGAATGCATTCCAATAACCAATAATAATTTTGTCAGAGGACCGGATGACATATCAGCGTCTAGTTTAACGTCATTTCAATGAAGAAATAAATTGAATAACATATGTATTTCTTCTTTTCTCCTCGGTAATTTTATCATTTTAAACTTAATAGCGATTAAATTTGGATTTTTAAAATTGGTAATTTTTAGTTCTAATACTAATATCAAATTTTATCATATAATTTAATAATTATTGGTTAGAATAAATTCTTTTTTAATATTACCCCTATTTTAAAGATCTGAATAGTATTATAACATGACTTCGTTGCCAAGCTTTTTGAATTTTCCTATACTTGTATTTTGATTGGTCATTCTAGCTTTTGTAACAGCGTTTTCCCCTTGCGAAGGATCGTTAATTAATTTGAAACTTTTAAAATCATTTATTTCACATCCAACATCATCACTTGATAAGATACCGGAGGTGTTGAAACAAAATGGCTATTTTTGTAGTGATTTTATAACATATTTATTTTATATATATATATGTGTGTGTGTTTCACCTTTTTCAAATCATCAAACTAGTTTATTTTTTTAAAAATTGGTCAATGTTTGGTGGTGGGAGGGGTAATTTCTTGCTGTGCTTGTTCGGGATGGCACATATGCATGCATGCCCCAGAGCATGAATATGTATCTGCGTCTGGCTTCGGATTGTTTATATGGGTACGTTTGTTTGAACTATAATGCATACATCTGTATGTATGCGTGTCTATGTGTATGAGAGTACCAGCCCGAACAAGCACAGAAAGAAATTCCCCTCCCACCGCACATGCTGGTTCTGCTTGCCTGAAGCTCCTATACGAACATTCCAGAATGTTTGGGTTTCAATCTGAGGACAGTGCAGCGGATTCGGAAAGAGTTGGATGAGTCTAATAGTGATTACGAAGGTTTTAGAAGTGATCACTAGTGATGACGATGTTTTGCCTCCGTTCATCTCCCCACAGGGCCCTCAAACTCAACACGGAATCCGCTATAAAGTGCCTTGAAGAGATAGTACTGCCCTGCGCCAAGAGGCTGGCTGCTGGAAGAACGTATCTCTGGCAACAAGACTCATGCCCCATAAGCAGGAAAACACAGTCACGGCTCTCAGACAATTTCTGCAATCATATAACTCCTTAAATCTGGCCACTTAAAACTTTCCAGACTGCAACCCCGTTGATCATTATGCGTGGACACATTTTGAGCGAGGGACCAACGAAACTCCTTTTTACACCGAAGATGAACTGAATGCAAGGATTATGGCAGTACTGAACAACTTAAACATGGAGTCCTACCAGAAGAGCGACCGGAGATTCTGAAATCTTCGGATGTCGTGGTTGAAACCAGTGGATATTTGATTGAATAAATTTACTCTTTGGTATTTCAAGATGTTGTTGTGTAATTTTGATAAATATATCTGTTAAAATAAGATGTCATTGTTGTTGTTTTTTTTGTTTTGTTTTTATTTTAAATTTATACGACAATTTACCCATCGCATCCTGTATATAATATCGCACATTCAGTGCTGGTGTTAAAAAAAATAGCTCTTGTGTATAAATCATATCTTACTAGATACACATTTTTCCTCACCAGTGACTCGACTCTGGGTTTCATGCGCAGCGCAATTTTCTAGTACTGAATTGAGACAGACCGTTACATAACTGAGTCTTCCAATTTTTTTATTTTATTTTCTAATCCCTGTCAGCACACTGTGGCTGTATTCATGGTTGATATTATTTAGTGTTGGCGTTTTCTTTTTTGAAACAATAATAAAACATACCTCTAAATCTAGCGACATA
Source organism: Acanthosepion pharaonis (assembly GCA_903632075.3). NCBI lineage: Eukaryota > Metazoa > Mollusca > Cephalopoda > Sepiida > Sepiidae > Acanthosepion > Acanthosepion pharaonis. Next base: position 344,639 of record CAHIKZ030000560.1, on the reverse strand, counting down.
CTTAAAACTATCTATACTTTCAGTTAAAAGTGAAAATAAAATCGTCTTTGATAATTTGGTATCACCAAAAGCGGTCGGACATTAAAAAAAACAAAAAAAAAACATTTAGACAATTTTTCCATAATTTTTCTCCAGAAAAGAAGAAAATTGAAGAACGCACGAAATTATGGCCACTCGTATTCGAGGATACCCGTCTTTTAGGGCGGCTCGACAATCCCTATTGCAGACGCTCGCTCAGGCACATTTGTGTTTGTTCAGACCTTAGTTACAGTTTCTGAGAGAGAGCGTGTTATCTGGCAGGATCACCGATCTGAACAAGGCCAGCACACTCAAACGCTCGGTCACAGCTATCGACGCCCCCCCAATTTCAGTCACAAGGCTTGGGTCAACCCGTGGGTATGGTTTTCAGACACTTTCCAAAATGCTTCACGCTGATATCCACCCCTCCAGATAAATAACAACATCAGAAAGTCTACTTCCTGATAAATCAACCGTGGTGAGATCCGAACCACTTGGCAATGCGCACCCCCCAACATATATATATATGTGTGTGTGTGTGTGTGTGTGTGTGTTTATGTGTTTCTGTGTGTTTCTCTCTATCTATGTCTCTCCTCTCCTCCCTCTTTCTTTCTCGGTCTCCCTGTCTCTGTCTGTCTGTCTGTCTCTCTCTCTCTATATATATATATATATATTGGCCTGACTGTCGCCTCTAAGTGTTGACTTCAATGTTCATTTTATATTTACACACGCTCTATCTCTGATGTTGAGCACTTTATCCCATAAATATAGCACACCTTAAGACTATATATATATATATATATATATATATATATATATATATATATATATACTGTACTGTACTGTACTGTACTGATGCGGCATTCACCCTGGGCGGATTGAGCCGGCTTCTTCCTGTTATGAGAAGATTCTTGGGATAAATTACATAAGTAGCGTACCCAGGCCTACTCGGATAACGTTCTTGCTTGCCGCGGGATTCCCACAGACGCAGAGACAGTAACGCCGGTTACCGATGCAGACGCTCCTTGGATTTTCACCAGAGCCCTTGTTAGCCGGCGTGTGTGTCAGACCTGTCCGCCTTGGGTGGCCCTACCAGGAACGAAGTTCCGGGCGGCATAGCTTTGACACTATATATATATATATATATATATATATAAGCGCAAAGGAATAAGCTGAACTGTATGAAGAAATATACATGTTTTGAAGTAGATAAGAAAAAATGTAAATTTTTTTTTCACTAACTCTTCGGTATATTTTTTTCAAAATCCTTCGTAACAAAAACGACATTAATAGTGTTCACCAATTTAACGAATTCTTAAGCTTACTTTCTCTCGTCCCAAATTCACCGGCTTCAAATTGCACCGTTGTTGCCTCAGATTTCGAAAGAACGAAATTAATGACTATTTCTTTTTTCTTCCAAGTTTTTTGGCTCTACGGTGTACATTTCAGGGCAGTTTCCAGAGGTCGCTCAAATGACGTCTCATTAAATTTTACCCGAGTCGGGAAATTTTTTCTTTCTTCCATATTTTTTTTTTACTTTTTGCTTTCTTCACGTCTATATGGCTCGACTGTTACCCACAGTTATCTTTTAAACAGTCAATCATCTTTTATGTGACGTAAAGCTTTTAGGATGTGTGCAGTCTCTGCTGTTCACAATCGCCTATCTTTTGTAGTGCCCGAAATCATTGGTCTTACTAGGATGTGCGGGTGGTGCAATGAATGAGAAATCGGAGAGCCGAGTTCGAATTCCAGTCAAGTTTGTTACATTCACTTACGCAGAAATAGATTTGGTAATGGTATGAATCCATCTGTACGCCTCACAGTTATTTGTTTCCTTTTTTTTTTTAATCATTTTGCCCAATTAGCAAGGCGGTTATGTGCGCTGGGTTTACAGTGACTGAAAGTAAAAGAAAATGAGAAAGCTGACAATGAGGAAGATTGAGGAAAGGATAAATAAGCAACACGGTTCAAGCAGACAGAATATGGCGATTGGCATTTAAAGTTTTGAAGATTGTAGTTAACAGGGAAGCAAGAAATAGGAAGGGAGTGTCACAGGTGGGAAGGGCGAGAAAAGAAACACAGTAAAATTAGCGGTTGAATCGAGCTATTTCAACAAGAAAATGGTGGGATAGTTGCCAGTATAATAGTACGTTGCTAGTCGATAAGCCATAAAAAGTAAATCAATCGACAATCTCTTATTCCTATGCCTTCAAGTTCACGTACTCCATCCACTTATACAAGATCATTTGGTAGGTTAATCGTAGATTAATGGACGTGCAGCGGGCGTAATGGCTAAAGACTCGCAAAGAGAATGCAGCGAGCCGAGATCGAATTCCAGATCGAGCTAGTTATATTTACTTTCGCACAAATACCTTTGTGAAAAGTATGAATCCATCTACTCTCCCCTCAGCTATGTGTTAAATAGTAAGGAATACTGGACTCCCTAGGCTGATCGGCAAATAAAATAGAAAAACTCTGAATTCAAAAACCTTATATGCTTGACCTCTGCCTAAGGTCCATTCAACCTAGTTGCAGTGTAACGCACAAATTGTCTGTGTGGGTGCTGAAGGAACGCACATGGACCTGAGTAGATGGATATGTTGAAACGAGTAGCCACGTTGGGGTTGAGAAACCGTACTGATTACGTCGTGATTTCAAGTCGAAACATAGTTCAACTGGCACTTTCGCCCTATCCTTCATTACGTGAATCTCAAATTCGCCTCGTCCTGGCTATGAAGATAAACTACATCTGCGTCCTGGGTATGACGATATACTACATCCATGTACTGGGTATGACAATAAACTGCATCCGCGTCCTGGGTATGACGATAAACTGCATCCGCGTCCTGGGCATGGCGATAAACTACATCCACGTCCTGGGTATGACGATAAAATACATCCGCGTCCTGGATAAGACGATAAACTAGATACGCGTCCTGGGCATGGCGATAAACTACATCCGCGTCCTGGGTATGACGATAAAATACATCCGCGTCCTGGGTATGACGATAAACTGCATCCAACAGCAAGGTCACTGATAATATGTTTTTGAAAAAATATTACCAGCTATATTTTTTGTGGGGAAAGTGTTGCCGGCTATACGTTTTTGAAAAAAAAAAATATTACCAGCTAAACATTTTTGAGTAAAAAATATTAACAGAAATGTATTTTTGACAAAACAAAATATTACCAGGACAAAAATGTTCTCGGCATTAAATGACCCATTGAGGTTGATATGCCATAAAACAAACCAAACCAAATCAAATTCGCCAAAAGCTTTCTTCCTCATGATGAGTTCTGGAAGTTTCAAATATTGCTTTCTGATTCCGTGCAAAAATAGCTTTCATTTATGTTGTAGCCTTCTTAGTGGCCAGAAATAAATACACAAAGATAGGAATTGAGTTAAACAAATATATTAACAGAAACAGTAATACAAACATATACAGACGAGAGTGTTACAGCAAGAATGTTCGGTCCGACTGTCAGAGCTGACTGCTGGAAACTTCCCTCTTCAAAAAGGCAGTACCTGCTCCTATTTATAGCTGGTAGAATCCATGCGTGAATGGGTAAATTACCATAACAATTTACATTTCTCTTAGAACTTCATTATTACTCTCATGGGTCACACATGACATTTTCTGCATTCTTTTGTAGGGCCAGATGTTTTCTCCATCTGTGAGGAAATTGTCCAACATTCCCTGCCATGTAGTAGGGCTGACATTACATAACAGTTCAACATTCTTATCTCTGTTGTCTAACGGAACGGAAGCACATAAATAAATGTGAGTTTTTCAAGCAATGGTGGTACAAATTCTACGGAACTCTTGCAGATATAAAAAGACACCTGCGACGCCACAATACTTTAAGCATGTTGATTTGTTTTTTTTTGTTTTTTTTTTGTCTACGTAAAAAAAAACACTTGATTGTTGCAAACAAAGAAAAATTTGCTAGATATGGCTGTGCTAGCATTTCGAAAATATTCCAAAATTCTTAAATAATATAGGTATTGTATCTTCCAGAAACAGCTGAGACAGTCCAAACGTCGGCAGTGAAAGATTACATAACACTGCGTATAACTTAAATGTTTCCTTGCTGATGAGAATAAATCGATTCTACCGGTTCATTCATCGGACATCTTCAGGTGATATAGAACCTAGTTTGCTGTATATGTTTTATATAGAATACATGAAATGATACACAATTTTTTTATGGAATTTGTACTGATTAATTACACTTCCTTTATTAAATTTCCAAACTTTTTGGTGTCAGGGTTGTTCGACAGGTTTTTCTTTGTGTCTCACCGGATATTATGCGCTTCTAGCAAGATCATTCCACCATAAAATAAAATAAAAAAAATACCTAAGTTTTCCAAATCTTCCGTTATCACATAAATGGCGAACATTGGGCTGTTGCTTTGGGCATCACGAAAGCGTTCGACAGGGTTTGGCATACAGGTCTTTTTCATATGTTAAAAGGTTATGGTGTCTCCGGACAATTTTTTTGCGAGGTATGTTCTAATCCACAAAAAATACTTTCATCAATTTAATTTATATTGTTTTTTTTATGTATTCGTTTTTAAATAATCTCGAAAGGGTTTAGCATACAGGTCTTCTTCAAAAGTTGAAACTTTATGGTGTTTCCGTACGAATTATTGAACTGGTTCAGTTTTATGAAATCGTAAAATGAGACTCCTGAATGGATGCTCTTCTAAATCGTTTTGACCTAATGCAGGTGACCCTCACGCACAAAGATCTATCATTGATCCTACTCTGTACTTAATTTTTTTCCGGTGACATCAGCTCTCAAATTGCTCTCTATACTGATGGCACAACCATTTACTCCTAACTCGATAGTAAGTCTGATCATTTCGATATGGTCAAATCGGAGGCTGACGTCAAAAATCACTTAAAGTTTGAAAGGAATAACATGATAATTTTAATCCATCCAAACCAAAGCTGCTGTCTAACTCCACTTTCTGCTTTCCATCCGTTGTTAATCTTAAGGAGAGTGATTAGTTACGCCTTCTCCAGTTAACATTCTAGTCTGATTTGAAATGGAAAAACTATACTGAATCCATTGCTAGGACTGCTGCTAAGGTTCTCTGTGTCGTTCTAGACAATTTTCTCCCTAGAATCTATCTTTCATATATTTAAGTCTAACGATTCTTCGATATTTCGAATATTATTGCCATCTATGGTCCCTTGTTATATATTTAGAGCTTCTTGAACTAAATCCAAAAAGGAATCTGCAATATTATTGGACCTGACCTGGCATTTCGGCGTCAGTTACTTTTCCACTGCTGTAAATTTGCTTTCTTGATCTTTTTCTATATATACATTCATGGCAATTTTTCAGACGAGCTCTAGACTTTATGAATTTAAGAGCAGTACAAGATTGGCGTTAAGTTCTCATGAATTTTGAATTAGCGAGATGTATCCGCAAATTCTATGTTAGCAGTTTCTTTAACATAGAATAGTTGTTTTACTTCTCGCTTATGGAACAATTATACCGGTTCTATGCTTTCGAGCGAGCTTTGAGCTTCAGTAATGTCGATCGCTATCTAATTTTTTTCCTGATTATTATTCTATTGTTTTTCTCGCTCCTTAGTAATGTTTCTAATTAGGTCACACCCGGTAACTGCTTGAATGTTAGTGGCTTTACTGCCTTGCTTGTTGTGAATTCGATTAAAAAAAGAAAAATATTGGTTTATATTTATAATTTATATTATGGTCATTTCTTTTTTATAATTGTTGATACTGCGGGGAAACTGAGTAAGTAGAGGCCAAAACAAAAGGAAAATAAAGATGGAACACGAGAAGATTTCTGGCGTGACACTGACAGAATTCAGTAGCAAAGAATCCATTGCGATGTGCGTGGCGTGAACTTACATGGAGAGAAAAGGAAGATAACCGCCCTCTGTGGGGTCAGGTTGAGTTCATAGGCAAAGAACATCATTGGAAAATTCGTAAACTTAAGGAATCAGCACATATGCTAGGCTACAAAAATCTCATGAGCCGACCAAGTATAGAAATGAATAAAATATGGGAACCAGTAATAAAAAGTGTCAGAGAAAAGCGATAATAATAAAAAAAATTGCAATATGAGCACTGGTAAAAATGGTTGCTGGGACATTACGCTTATAATACCCAGAAATTCATACACAGATGTCCTCAAGGACACATGGCACAGTGGATAAAGGCGTTGGTTAGATCCAATAGCAGGACCCAAACAATGTAAGTTAAGGCAGTGGAGAACTTGGAGATGGGGAATTAACAGGAGATAAGTGATAACTGACATCCATTAAACATGGCACGTGGAACTAAAACAGTCTACCCCAGTGAGCGAAATAAAGGGTTCAGTTCGACATCCCAACCACCTGAAGAAGGCCGGAACGTACAACGGCTGAAACGTTGTAATAAATATGGAGACAAAGATGAGGACAATAGTCCGAATAAATTAAATTGTTTACATAATACCTCATCTCAGAAATATAGACAGAATTGCGGGTAATTTTACTATAAATATAAATCGATGGTAATTTTTTTTAATATAAATATTTGTTTTTTATAATTCCATGGTTTTGGGGGGTTTCACATTTAGCCTAGAAATGGGACCCTAATATGTGCTACCCTACTGGATCAAGGTGGATTTGGGAAAAAAGCAATTAAAAGGTGGTTCTCAGCTCCTAAAAATCTCCAGTCAGCCGATCAGAGTCTTTGCTGCTAGATGTAATTAATCCTTATACACTGGACTAGCCTATTTTAAATGTCACGTTGTAACGTGTCAAAAAGTCTATTAAAAGATAATAAAAACGTTATTTTTATGTCCATTAAAAAGCTCTTTTTAAAGTATTTAAAATTGAACACTCACGTCTAGATAAGAAACTATATACAAGCCATTGGCATATTTTACTGTAATCAGATGCACAATATTTACAGACAGGACAAATTTGCCATGAAACGAATTATTAAGCACCATATTTTAACCGTAAATCACAGCAATCGGTCAAAACTTATAATAAATTTAAAAAAAAATGTAAAACCACCAAATCCGTTGTAACTAATCAAACCAACCATATTAAATTGAAACCAATGTATTCTATCAATTGAACTACATAGTAACATTGTCGTAAATCAATTAGATATATTGGTCACACCACTACCTCCTTGAGTAGACGTCTCACGAGTCACTTATCAGATTAAAGTGCCATAAGAAGTCATTTAGCCACACACAATCTAAAAGAACTCTAAGGAAAAATTATGGTTGGTAATGTGATTATCCTTCATAAATCCCGGAACCGAAAATATCTAGCGGTTAGAGAAACACTCTATATAAAACACCTGGCCCCAGTATAAATCTTACTTAATTTAACACTGGAAACAATGTGCCAAACTTCTTTTTTTTTTTTTTTTTTAAGAATGACGCCAACTTTAATTCCAGCCACGTTTCATCCCCGAGCCTTGGAATAAACGCCACTATCAGGCAATATGTATTTCATAATTAAAGGACAAATGTGAAAAGAAATTAAAAAATAATTAAGAAAGAATATATATATATATATATATATATATATATATATATATATATATATATATATATATATATGTGTGTGTGTGTGTGTGTGTGTGTGTGTGTGTGTGTGTTTTTAAAAAATACTTAGAGTAACTTTACCGGTTATATAGTAATATAATTATCAAAAGTTAAATTTTGATGGAGAGACATGTAGCTATGCGATGATGAATTTCCTCTTCTTCTGTTCTGTGTCACGTCTCTTCAGGACGTAGGCGATCATGGCTCTCCATTTCTTCCTGCCCAATGTAGTTCTCAATAAAATTTTAATATTTTGTTATTTCTCCCAGACCCTGTTCTGCCATCCACTTGCTTAAGCCCGTTGCTTTTTGGGGGTTAATGATAAGTTTTCTCTGCATCATCTCCAAAACCTTATCGTTGCACACATGTTCGGTCCATAGTATCCTTAACATCCTTCTGTAGAAACCTACCTCTGTCACCTCGAGTCTCTTCTTCATCTTTGAGAGGACCGTCTAACAATCGTTGACATAAACGAGGAGAGATATCACCTATCTGTTCAGTACCGCCGAAAAATTCTTGTTTCGTAATACTTTGTCTAGCTTTTTGGAATGCGTCTTTGGCCATCCCAATACGTCTTCGGATCTCAGCGTCGCACTTACCGTCCTCTGTCAGAATACTTTCCAGATATTTAAATTTCCGAACCTGCTTGATTTTAATGTCCTCGAGCTCTAAATCGTATTTCGGGCTCATCTTTTAGCTGATGAGCCTGCATTCTGTCTTCTTGTAATTTATGCTTGATTTCTTTTCTTTCTTTTTCTCTCTTTTCTCTCTCTCTCTCTCTTTTTCTCTCTCTCTCTCTCTTTTTCTCTCTTTCTCTCTCTCTCTTTTTCTCTCTTTGTCTCTCTCTTTCTCTCTCTCTACCTTCTGTAGGAGGTTTTGTAGTTTCATTTCCGTGTTTACTAACAGCACTGTGTCATCTGCTTATCTTATTTTGTTAAGATTTTCGACGCCAATGATGAATAAGTCCGGCGAAAAGACACACCCTTGCCTTACGCCCCTTTCTATTTTTTATATCGACTGAACTGATTTTTTTATCTTTATGTAGGCAGTTTTTTGTTTTTTTATTCTAATGACTTTCATGAATATGTCAAGGTTGCTGACCAGCAAGGTCTAATAAAATGGAATTTTTGACACTTGAAATAATAAAAATTTTCTTCTCATGAACGACTTAACAATTAACTATAACAAACCCAATTTTAACAAAATTTTATGATCATCAATTTCTCTGCGAAAAAAATACTAAGCCTATTCATAATCAGCCAATCAGATTGCATTTTAAACAGGTTGCAACCTGATCCCTGTTTTGCATATAAATGAAGATAATTTTCCAACTTCCGTTAGATGCGAAACATACCATGGCATAGCCAGTCTTCTCTCCATTTCAACTCCTGAAAATAAAAATAATGTAAAAGCGATAAAGTTGGTCTAAATAAATATTAGTAAATACTCCAGTTGCATTTTCAACTTCATTATTCTGTGTTTTTCCTGTGTGACATATATATATATATATATATATATATATATATATATATATATATATATATATATGATAGCTGGCCACTCGCATTCGGCGATACCCGTCTACTAAGGCGACTAGACAATCCCTATTCCAGACGCTCGCTCAGGCACATTTACGTTTACTTAACACCCACAAGGCTCACCTGTGGTTTATACAGAAACGATGCTGAGCAGACCATTGTTATCTTGCGTGATCAACAATTTGAACAAGACCAGCACACTCAAGCCCTCGGCCATGATGACCTGTGGCTTTGCGCTAGCATATATATAATTTTACACACACTGACACACAACAAATGCACAATATATATATATATATATATATATATATATATATATATATTGTTCTTTCTTCGTTCAGTTAAACATTATCTTTTATGTATGTTAAAAAATAAGGAACTTTGTTCCTTATCCAGATAACGCACTCTCACACATAGAAAAGTTACACACACACACACACACACACTCTCTCTCTCTCTCTCTCTCTCTTACACACACACACACACACACAAACGTAACATACGCACACATATAAACATAGATACTCTTGCAGAAATATGTGAGTGGTGTCTAGAGCTTGTACACATATCGTCATATGCTCACACCCACACACACATACATATATATATATATATATATATATATATATGTGTGTGTGTTTGTATTTGTATATATATATATATATATATATATATATATATATATATATATATATATAGAGAGAGAGAGAGAGAGAGAGAGAAAGGGAGAGAGAACTATGGCGAAATAACAATAGTCTTAAATAACTTACCTAGACCATGGTAGAATGATCTTTCAACATATATAGAGATCGATTTCTCTTATGCTTCTCTACATCCTGTTCTTAAATATAAAAGTCGAATGTGGACAGTTGCAAAAAGGAAACTATGCAATTACTTATTGTCTGGACGTTGAATAGTCGCTCCATGACTTCACTGCCGAGAATGTTTGTTGCATCGTGAGAAATTTGCAGAAATATAGACCTAAACTAATGAAGCAGTAGTTCATGCACATCTCGGCATCGAGGAAAAGCAGTTCCTGTCTAAATTCTCTGTTTTTTTCTCCACAATGATATTCATACTGTACAAGAGCCCAAGATCCACTCGCAATAGTGAGTCACAGATTAAGAGGCATAATTTAGGAGAATATATAGGGAAGATTAACAATAAATAATCTTCGATTATGTTAAGATTGTAGTGATCGGGGGAGCATCATCTTGGGTGTTGGTTTCAACAATAGCTCAAACTAAATCGAATACGAATTTTATGGTATAGCAGACCTTAGTCTTTTTGTCTTCATTTCAGACAAATGAAGGTATATTCAACAGGATATACTATATCTAGCTCAGTAGTTTCCAGAGGGTAAGAATCGCCTCATAGGTTGGGCAAGAGGATTTGGGTGATTGGTATTTACATTAGTCGGACTATTGTCCTCATCTTTGTCGCCATATTTGCACAACGTTTCGGCCGTTGTACGCTCCGGCCTCTTCAGGGATAGCTCCCTTTATTTCGATCGCTGGAACTTGTTCTCACCAATGGATGTCATTATCAATCTCCTGCTAATTTTCCCTCTGAAAGTTCTCCACTGCCTTAACCAGGAATTGAACTCACCTTCTTTGGGTCTGTCACTGGATCTAACCAACGCCTTTATCCACTGTGCCATGTGTCCTTGAAAACTTCTGAGTGATAAACCCTAATGTTTTCAGCATCATTTTTACCAGTGCTCATATTTTTTTGCTGTTATCATTGCATGTCTTTGCCAGAGTTCATATTGCAACTTTGTTATCATTGCTTTTCTCTGGCACTTTTTCCCATATTGTCTTTTTTGTGGCCTAGCATACATTCCTTAATTTAGAATTTTCCAATGGTGTTCCCTGTCTATATTCAACAGGATATACTCTATCTAGCTCAGTATTTTCCAGAGGGGGCGAATCGCCTCATAGGTTTAGGGCGGAAATAAGAGGATTCAACCACCTGAAGAAGGCCGGAGGTTGTGAGGCGACGGAATGTCCGACTAATGTAAATACTGTACATAATACCTTGAAATATAGACTTAGAAACAGTTTTAAAATTTCATATGTCATAAATAAATATGAATTCAAAATTTAAAATATTATTATGGATTACTTGTAATTGTATGCATGAGTCCCACTATAGATAGTTATAAATAATTATTTACCGTTTTTATCATCGTGTTATTTTGCATTATATCAAGTATTAATAATATACTAACTAGGGTCTGCAAATTGGAGGAGAGAGTTATCAATGATAAGGTCCTAAGTTCGCGGTTATCTCCCTTTAAATCTGTCTCTGGGCATTAGTTACTGTAGTGCTGCTTGCGAAAGCAAATTGTCATCCAAAAATGCGGCTCAGCGAAAAAAAATTAGAAAACCACTGTTCCAGTAGAACTACAACAAAATCATCCTGCTAATTTTTTTTTATTGACCTCCATTCTCTATAAATGCTAAACGTGTAAATGTCATCTACTTGACCAAAGCCGATATAATTTTATATTCTTCTAAAATAATCATTACTATTTATTACTCTATACCAAAATGGCGAGCTGCTTTCATGAGCAGGGAGAGAAGATATATATCCGATCTTGCTTGAATATTGGCTTCTGTCAAATAAAATTTTCTAAGTTTTGACAACATTCTAAGCTTTTGCTCATGACAGTGACCCGTTGAATGGCCTCAGATTTTGAGTTTGATATTCGACCGACCAAAACTACTTGTCTTCAACTCAGAAAAAAAGCAATATATATTTCTAACTGAACACTTAAGCTGAAGTCACGTTTTCCAAACCTTTCAAACCGTCTACAGAAATATATGTTCTTTATATATAAATTCCCATAAACATCGCTTTTCCTAAATTCAAAAAGCATTAGGCGGTACGTCAGTAAGCCATTTTAATCATACAATTTAAAAAAATATATATTTCACCCCAAGCAAGGTAATAACCGCCACAGAGATGCATGAGAGAATATGAGAAACAAGAAAAAGAAAACAAGACCCAAAGAGTGTGAGTTCAATACCCGGTTAAGACAGTGAAGAACTTTCAGAGGGAAATTAACAGGTGATAACTGATAAATGACATCCATTAAATATGGCACGCAGAACAGTCTACCCCAGTGAGCGAAATAAAGGGTTCAGTTCGACATTCCAACAACCTGAAGAAGGCCGGAGCGTACAACGACCGAAACGTTGTAATAAATATGACGACAAAGATGAGGACAATAGTTCGAATAATGTAAATAATGCAAGAAAAAAAAAACATTATTCAAGAGAGAGACTACCAAAAGAACAGGAATTATGAAGGGGGTGGAAATAATTATTGGCATCGCATTTAAATCCATGAAGATCAAACTTGACTAAAAAGCAAGAATCTGGAAAGGACTTCCGCAAGGAAACGGCAAAGCCAGTTCATTGGAAGCAATAGAAGGATGTAAATTAGTTTTGCAAATTGAGAATATGACTGGGGAATGTTTCAAGAGAAAAGATTCGACACTACAATGATTGAAATGCCACGAATGTTGGAAAAAGACAGGTTGAGGTGTGGAGGTAATTTTTGTTTACTGTTTTACTCGTACTTCTTTACATTGTATTTGTCATGCGGATAATTTCTTGAAAAGAAAAGGCCAGAATGATTATCAGTGTCGTTTATGGCAACACAAACACTGGCTTGTAGGTGGCTAAGACTAAAGCATAATCTGGCTCCAGGGTTGACGCCAACCCATCCGCAACATAGAACTACAAATATTTTGATATTACGTGGTTGTTGAATCATATTAGTATTAGAATAGCCGACTATAGAATAGATTTTCTGCTGTACAGAATATAGAAGTCTAGTTTCTCAGTTATCTTCTTGCAAGACATATCCACACAAGGGAAATTTGATTAAAAAGAAAAAAGAAGATTTGCATATGCTTGTATTCCGACACTAATTTCTTACTCTTCTTTTCTTTTTAATCAATATATTTAGGCCAATTTATCTGCCGAGCATCCTGGGGTTTCCATTTTGTGCTTTGTAATATCACGACAACTATACAAAAAACCAACAACAAAAAAAAATGAAAGGTTAAAAATGAAGAGATATAATAAGGCAAGAGAAGAATTTGTGATAGATACGATGGAAATGATGAAGTAAATTTTCTCGGTCCGATCAAGAATGAATTTTAAATGTCTGTCTATATTGCTGTGATGAGGTATTATGTACATTATTCGGACTCACACTCTTTGGGCCATGTGTCCTCATGGCACAGTGGATAAAGGCGTTGGTTAGATCCAGTGACAAGACCCAAAGAGTGTGAGTTCAATACCTGGTTTAGGCAGTGGAGAACTTGGAGAGAGGAATTAACAGGAGATAACTGATAATTGACATCAATGGCACGTGGAACTAGAACAGTGAGCGAAATAAAGGGTTCAGTTCGAAATTTCAATCAACTGAAGAAGGCCGGAGCGTACAACGGCCGAAACGTTGTAATGAATATGGCGACAAAGATGAGGACAATATTCCGAATAATGTAGATAATGAATTTTAAATGGTTCTGATTTTTGGCTATTCAGGCAGGTTTTCGAAAAGGGTTCCTTTCGAGACCGTTCTAGCACACTCTCCTAAGCGTCGTTGTTTGTTTTTGTCATTGGTTTAACGGCATATCAACTCCTGAAGAGTCACATAATGTCGAAATTTAATTTTCTTAAGAGCTTTGAAGTAATAAAAATATATGTTATTCTGCTTTCACAATTGCTTACATGGTAGATAATACTCAGCTTTTGTGTATATACATATTTATGCAGACATAATTACTAGAGACAGTAATATGTGTTTTATGTTGTAGTTTTGTTGAAGTTATATTTTCGAATGCAGTTTGATTTTTTTAAGAAATTGTAGATTATATGGATTTATGTCATGAAAGCGTTATTTGATGTTGATTGATGCATTGTCGGTAATTTTACAATAAATAGTATTTTTCTACTTTCATAATGTTTTGTTTTTATTTGGGGGTGTTAACTAATTTTCCATAGATGGGACCATAACAGGCGCTACCACCCCGGTTCAGTTTGGACCTGGGGACAACAGCAATCAAGAGAAGGTTCCACGCTCCTCAAAATCCCTAATCTCTCGGTCAGGGGCCTTGCTGCTGGATGTAGTTTATCGTCATACCTAGGACTTAAGCTTAGCTGAAAGACTCAAATGCAACAATAAGATGGAGTAATATGAGTCGATCAAACCTCGTCATAATAATAATAATAATAATAATAATAATAATAAATTATCGAAAAAGCAAGACAGTAATACTAGTCATTAAACAATTAAAGTGAAAACGCTTATTCTAAGAAGACTCACAATTAATCTAGAATAAATCTAATTACATGAGTAATAGAATAATAATAGAAACATTTATTCATCTGAAGACCATTGATAATCAAATCTTATATGTGTTCAAAGTATTTTATTGAAGACCCGGATGTATATTAAAACCATTACCCAAATGATGATAGAGTGAATACACTGTGAACTTTGCCAATCTTCACAAATTAAACAGGCACAGTAATAAAAAGATCTAAAAAATGGAAGCTGCCAACTAATTGATATGATTTTCCTACACGATTCCAACATTTTTTTTAATATTGCATTGTTTTGTTCTACGACACGTGATCAGTCAACATCTGCTTGTCTCTTAGTTTACTATGCACTGTATATCTCTTCTACTTAACATATACAAATCGGTACAATCTTATTTACCAATACACTACGCCTCCATGAACCGAAGAGGTTTCATGCCTTTGGTTGTTCTTGAACTTCTTCTACAACCTCTTTTCCCCCCCACCATTAACGTTTATTTCCTGTTCTTTTTAATGGAGATGTTGGTCTCATTTCGTCTCCTTCCGTGTCAGAGTTACTCCGGCTATCATCTATAGGCTTGTCGTTATTATCTTAATGTTGGAATTTTTGGGTACCCTGGTGTACTAGTTAGACAGCCAAAATGAGCTGACTCATTTTATAGTTCACCAATAGAAGGGTTAACCAATCAGAAGGCTCAAAATATTCAATGCGATGTGTGTAATGGCGGCCATGGTTTTTCCCGAATATGCACTGCCAGCCTTTGATATCGAAGACTGAAGAATTACGGAACAGCTACTGGTGGTATTGGCGATATAGTCAGATTCAGTAAAATATCTGACTCGAGACTATTAAACTTTAACGTTGTTTCATTGAACAGATTACATACTGCGCTGTATTCTATATTCATAGACAAGGGTGAACATGGTCAACACTTATTGCATTATCCTGATCTGAAGAACGCATGCTTTCTTCTCTGTCAGGATCTTCTTCCCTTACGCGGTCTTGCACTTCAGTTCTGGGATTTAATTAGACAGAATGAACCACCAGGCTTTTTGTTTTCTTTGATATAATGGCCATGTTATGTCTCCTTTGCATGATAAAATTAGCACTCTCAGGACTTGCTACTTTGTCTTTCTTGTACCACATTAAAGATGAATGAAATAAGTCAAATGATAAGGACCAGCACATCGAAGAAACAACAATGGGGAAACATAAAACTACGAATTTTCCTACTGTGACAGGGGAATTGGATAATAAAGAAGGGTACCAAATGTCATGTAAATTAAATTACTAGACACGGTACCTTAAAACTGCGTCCTGGGTATGACAATAAACTACATCCGCGTCAAGGGGAAGACGATAAACTACGTTCAATAGTAAGGTCTCTGATCAGGAGGTTTTGAGGAACGTGGAACCACCTCTTAATTGCTGGTGTTCCCAGATCCGCCTTGACCCGGGGTGGTAGCACCTGTTAGAATCCCAGCTATAGACAAATAGTTAACCCCGAATCTTGAGTAAAAACCACTATGGAAGTGTAAAAATAGATTTTAATACCAGATATACTTTGTAAAAAATTATTTCCATAAGTAAATTTTTGAAGAAAATAATTTATTACCAGCAATATATTTTGGAAAAAAAACTATTACCAGCTATACATTTTTCAGGAAAATGTATTACCAGCACTATTTTTTGGAAAAAAAAATTATTGCCAGCAACACATTTTTG
The DNA here is from genome assembly GCA_903632075.3 of Acanthosepion pharaonis. Classification (NCBI taxonomy): domain Eukaryota; kingdom Metazoa; phylum Mollusca; class Cephalopoda; order Sepiida; family Sepiidae; genus Acanthosepion; species Acanthosepion pharaonis. The sequence continues at coordinate 328,425 of CAHIKZ030000560.1, read as the reverse complement.
AAAAAAAAAATATTAACAGAAATAGATTTTTGACAAAACAAAATATTACTAGCAATAAAAATTGTCGGCATTAAACCCATTAAGCTTGATATGCCGTAAAAAAACCCAAACCAAGCCAAACCTTAGACCTGCAAAATATTCCTCAGTGCACAGCTGCATAGATCATCTGCAAAACTACTTCCGTCTAAACGAAACGTCACAAATAGGCATAGATAACTCTTCTACAGTACCCTTTTAATTTCAAAGACACTAGAGGGTACTTGCTAATTCAATCAGTCGGTTAAGTCCCACAAGTGAGATGCGCTTGGAACATCATGTCTCTTTCGATTCATGAGTGACTAGGCAGATTTTCTCGTGGTAGGTTACCTTCTTTTCTGCGGTAGACTGGATACCAACCGAGGCTATAGTACCCGGTCTTTCCTTCTATTCAAACCATAGTTGGGAGGAGAAGAAATGGATTCATACCTTTCTCAAGGGTACTTGCGTGTAAGTGAAAGCAATGCTCTCGGCCGGAATTCGAACTCGGCCCTCCGAGTTCGAATTCCAAGCCGATGTCCATTATAACACAAAATTAAGCAATTGAAATTACTCTCTGACAAAATCATAGCACACATAATAGTAATAATAATAATTTTAAAGATCCTCAAAACACTATTAAAATACAAGGATCTTGAAGTGGAAATCTCAAAAAATGTATCACGTGAAGACATCAATGATTTAAGTTATAGTTGGAGCTCTCGAATTGATTGGAAAAGTTCTGTTAGACTCAATGAAGGAATTCCTTGCAGCCTATACTTTAAAGAAATACAAAATTTTTTATTTTAAAGTACAGCTCACAAATTACGAAGAGCTTTCTCTATGTTAAATGAGTGTAGTCTTAGGTTGGTGTTTTGTTTTATTACAAAAATGATCAGTGGAAAATGCTATGAAGCTAAAACTAGGTCTCTGATTGAGACCCAGTAGGAAATGTGTATACAAGAGAAAACGAAGGAAATAATAATGCTAATAATAATAATAATAATAATAATAATAATAATAATAATAATCAAAGCTAATCGCACAGACATCGTGATCAGAGATAAAATGTGCCTACTAATTGTCATGGCGGTCCCTGCAAACTGCAATGTATCTTTGATGATCTTCAATAATCTATGAAAATACAAAGACCTTGAAATCGAAATCTTAAAAATATGGCACATGAGGACATTAACAATTCCAGTTGTAGTTGGAGCCCTCAGATTTATTTTTTAAAAAAGATTCCAATAGACTCATTAAAGGGATACCTAGTAGCCTATGCCTTAAAGAAATACAAAAAAAAGTTGTACTCACAAGTACAACCCATCCCTTACAAAGAGTTTTATCTATGTAAAATATGTGCGTTTTTTTTTTCAAAACTGCGAAGTGGAAAATATCAAGAATCTATTTCTTACCTTAGGTCTCTGATCAGGACCCGGAAAGAAATGAGTATACACCAGAAACGAAAGGAAATAAAACAATAACAACAACATGTAAAAAGCAACAATAATAAAACGGAGTAAATCTAGCGGTAATAAAAAATACTTCATTTTAAATACAACAATGATATTGAATAAAACTAGTAATAAAAATTGAAGGGAAACTAATTTTACCAGAGGATAAATATAATGATATGATGGAAAAGTATCGTAAAAACATAATGAAAATGAAAATTCTTCATCTTAATGTAAACGATATATATATTTATTATTTGAGGTGTAGAATTATTATATGATTTAGCTGTCCTGGGTATGACGATAAACTACATGCACGTCCAGGATAAGACGATAAAGAGAGCAAGGCCTCGGCTCATGAGGTTTTGAGGAGCGTGGAACCAACTCTTAATTTTTGGTGGTCCCAGGTACACTCTGACCCTGAGTGGTAGCACGTGTTAGGGCCACAGCTATGAGCAAATAGTTAATCCTGAAAATGGGGTAAAAAGCATTATAAAAGTGTAAAAATAGGTTTTAATACCAGAAATACTATGTAAAAAAATTATTACCAAAAAAATTTTGAAGAAAAAAACTTTATCAGAAATCAATTTTGAAAAAAAACTTTTCAATTTTTGAAGAAAAAAAACTGTTAGCAGAAAAAACTATTATCAGAAATCAATTTTTGAAGAAAAAAAACTATTATCAGTAATACATTTTTTGAAGAAAAAACTATTATCAGAAATCAATTTTTGAAGAAAAAAAACTATTATCAGAAATCAATTTTTGAAGAAAAAAAACTATTATCAGTAATACATTTTTTAAAATAATACTACCAGCTTTTTTTTGAAAAAAAATAATAGATTTTTGACAAAACAAAAAATATTACCAGCTTATATATTTTGAGATATGAAAAAAAACAAAACAATTATATGATTTAGAAAGATAGATTTAACTGACAAAACAAAAATAATTACCAGGAAAAAGCAACAATAATAAGATATAACAAATCTAGTAATTAAAAGGATAATACTGAACATGTTTAATCGAAAAAGCAACAAAGATGGACGAAAACTAGTAATAAAATTACAATCGAGAAAGTAGTTCACCTATGAATCAACAATAATAAGATGGCGTAAAACTAGTAATAAAATAATAATTATAGAGAAACTAATTCTTCCAAAAAAACCAATGATGTTAACAGTAACATTAATATTATGGTTTAACAGTAAGGGTTAGTCACAAGTAATAGAGGTGAAAAATGCTTAATCAAAAACATTTTGATTTTCTTTCAAGAATATTCAGGTGCCAACATTTTGTTGTTTTCCAAACTTTGACCCAACGGCTGACACCTACTTTTTGTTAATCCATTCTTTGTCTGGCTTAGAATATTTTATTTACCCTCACGCATAAATTAACTTAAAACTTTAATTGATTTCTTTTTATAAAAAAAAAATAATATTATAATCTCTATCTATAAAAGACAGGATGTGTGTGTGTGTGTGTGTGTATCGAATGCACGGCCTCAATTTTCGACGGATTTGCACCAAAATTTACATGCACATTCTCCAAGTTAGTAGAAAGGCCAAGACCGACTTGGCATTTCCCAACTCCCGTCGATAGTGGAAATAATCGATTTTTTTCATGCTTCTACAGCACTTTTCATGTAGTTTGCGGCCATTTTCTACTGGTCAGTGTGAGAGCCTATAGCTGGCTGCCACGAATAGGCAGGAAGATTCTATTGGCCAGCGTGAGAGCCAACAGCTGACTGACACGAATGTTAACTAGCATGCTAGCATGCAAAAAAAAAAATCGATATCTGCATTCGTCACAAGTGGGAAAAATTTAAATCTGCATGGCACTTTACTCCAATTGGCTCATTCGCTTGCTTAAACTCAACGTTGATTCTGATTCCGCAGAACTGGATTGGGTGGGAAAAAGTATTTGTTGTTAACATTCTTTTTTCATTCGGTTTTTTCCTCTTACGAGTCCTTTTTTTTAAAGCTGATCGTTTTGTGTTCATTTTGTATAGTTCTTTTTTCGTAACAGATTTAATGTTTAGTATAGAGCTTAGAAAAAATTCGCAGTGCGAGATAGGCAAGAAGTGAGGGATGTAGCAACATCAACATGGCAAAGGGCACTCCTTTAAAGGCAAGGAAGGGCAAAAATATTTTAAGTCAAGTGATAGCGATTGCTGTATGAGTCGTACGATTTTTGAATCAAGCACGGGCAACGCCAGGTTATGCTGCTAGTATCATTATATTATTTATTCAAACAAACAAACAAAAAATTCGAAAGAATACACGCCCAAATATTTATCTGACATTGTAAAGAGTTGTATTTACCCAGGCCTCCCCAATGAGATGGGATGTGATAAATTCGGGTTTAATGTCGGGGAACCCGAACGCATACACTCGGGCCAGGGACAAAAATAGCCCAGTCCCCGCTAACGTTAGTTGCGCTGGCATTGATATGACTACTGATCCTCTCTCTCTAGTGTAATGCGGTTGGGGAGTATTGCCTCGGGTAGCTATTCCCCGGGAATGGACACCTCACAGTATTTTATTTTTTCGCAGCTGCGTCACCGTCCACAGGCAGAGCTACAACTGAGTCGTAATCTGCCCGAAAACGCAGCTGAGAGATGATTATCCGCACACGCCACATGGCCACGGAAGAGAAGATATCTTTCTAAGCGTAGCTTAGATGTGTCATAAGGCCGACGTTAAGGTGCACCCAGTGAGGATCGAACTCACTATTCAGTCGTAATTGATCTCATTGTAAAGAGTTGTTATTTACCCGGGTCCCCACATTGAGGCGGGATGTGGCGTTAGGGTTAGGGTTTAATGTTGGGAACTCGAGTTCGTACACTCGACCCAGGGATAAAAATCACCAAGCCTTCACAAACGTTAGTTTTGCTGGCATCGGTAAGACAAACGATCCCCACTCACTAGTGAAATCGGGCAACATCAAGCAACTGTTTCCCGTGACTGGGCACCACAGCTGCGTCTCTATCCGACGACAGAGCCACAATTGAGCCGCGCTTTGCCCGAAGGCAGGCACAAAACTGAGAGATGATTATAAAGGCAGAGCCTCGGAAGGGTAAATGCTTTTTCTAGGTGTAGTCTAGCAACTCAGTCGTAAAGGATCTCAATGTGATGGGTTCATTGTCTGTTATCAAACGTAAATTACTTTCTAAACATTATTATTGCAACACCATCAGAGCGCGCACATTCATAAAATTTATTAAAACTTAAAATGATTTAAGCACACATCAGTTTTGTTTGAACCTTATTACATTTCAATATTTCCGTCTCTATCTTAAATTTCTTTAGTTAATTTCCTTTTTGCCTAAGAGCAAAATTCGAATACAATCGAAACGGATCTTTTGAAAAAAAATTGATCAGCCAAGAACTTCAATTTGGCGCCACTCTGAAAATTTATTCTAATTAATTTTAGTGAAAATGCACTGCTCGACAGTAACATGATTAAAATGTTGTTTTCAGGCCTGGAATACTTTTACCCCCTAAAGTTCACCATTATCATGATTATAACACGTTTTGCTGTGTTACAGAAAACTTTTAACATTTAAATAAAATTTATGATAAAAAATTTTCTGTTGATTATGGAATTTAAGTACAGACATAAGAATATATATATATATATATATATATATATATATATATATATATATATATATATATATATGTATATATAAATGTGTGTGTGTGTGTGTGTGTGCATTTAGAACTACAAACAGAAGTTGGAATATCTTCAAGCAGCTAAAGAGGAAACGTGAAGTAAAAAAATATGATGTCGTTCTATGGAAAGAAGTTCTTGGAATGAATATGTGAGCAACGAAAAAAATGTGAAATTTGAAAAGAAAAAGAACATTTTTGTTTAGGATGAAAAAGAGATAGGCGGAGTTTCTGGGGCACACCAATAAAGAGGTCATGGAGAATATATACTGAAGGAAAGAGGAAATGTTCGACTAATTAGTTTTATGAATCAGACTTGTGTTGACGTTAACGGTTGATCCTAGACTTGTGGGAAAGATAGCCATTGACCTTAGACTTATGTGGAAGATACCAGGGGACACTAGACTTGTGTGGAAGGTAACGGTTGATCCTGGAATTGTGAGGAATATAACGATTGACCCGAGACTTGTGTGGAAGATAGCAAGTGGCCCGATAACGGTTGACCCTGGGTGACGCTAGACTTGTGTGGGAGATAACGGTTGATCATAGACTTGTGTGGAAGATAACGGTTGATCCTAGACATGTGTGGAAGATAACGTTGACTGAAAACCTTTGTGGAAGATAACAGTTGACTCTAGACTTGTGTGGAAGTTAACCATCGACCTGGGCCTTGTGTGGAAGGTAGGCATTGACCCGAGACTTCTTTGAAAGATAACGGTTGATCCTAGACTTGTGTGGAAGATAACCGTTGACCCTTGACTTGGGTGGAACATAACGGGTGACAATGAGTTGTGTGGAAGACAACGATTGTGCCGGGGTGAACCTAGACTTGTATAGAAGATAAAGGTTGACCATAGACGTGTGGAAGACACCGGCTAGCCCTAGAGTTACACCTAGACTTGTGTGGAAGATAGCCGTTGATCTTAGAATTGCGTGGAAGATAACCATTCACCCTAGACTTCTGTGGAAGATAACTTCTGGCTGAAGACTTGTGTGGAAGGTAACGATTGACCCTAGACTTGTGCGGAAGATAACGGGTGAACTTAGATTTGAGTGGAAGATAGCAGGAGACACTAGACTTGTGTGCAAGGTAACGGTTGATCCTGGAATTGTGAGGAAGGTAACGTGTGACCCTAGACTTGTGTGGAAGATAATGGTTGATCCTAGACTTGTGTGGAAGATATCCATTGACCCTAGACTTGTGTGGAAGATAATAGGTGACCCTAAACTTGTGTGAATGATAATGGTTGATACTAGATTTGTATGAAAGATAACAGTTTACCCTAGACTTGTGTAGAAGATAATGGGTGACAATGTCTTGTGTGGAAGATAACAATTGGCCCTCGACTTGTGTGGAAGATAACCATTGAGTCTAGACATCTGTTGAAGATAACGTTGACCCAAACATTTTGTCGAAGATAATACTTGACTCTAGACTTGTGAGGAAGATAACCATTCACCCTAGACTTGTGTGGAAGATAACTGATTTATCCTAGATTTGTGTGGAAGATAGCGGGTGATCCTAGATTGTGTGGAAGATAGCGGGTGATCCTAGACTTGTGTGGAAGATAAGGATTGATCCTAGACTAGTGTAAAGACAACAGCTGTTCCTAGACTTGTGTGAAAGATAATGGCTGGCCCTAGAATTGTGTCGAAGATAACAGTTAACCCTAGGCTTGTGTGGAAGATAACGTTTGACCCTAGACTTGTGTGGAAGATAATGTTTGACCCTAGACTTGTGTGGAAGATAGCGGTTGACCATAAACTTGTGTGGAAGTTACTGGGTGACTCTAGACTTGTCTGGAAGATAACAGGTGACCCAAGACTTGTGTGGAAGGTAAAGGTTGATCCTAGATTGCGTGGAAGTAACGGCTGACCCTAGACTTGTGTGGAAAATAACGGGCGACCCTAGACTTTTGTAGAAGATAACGGTCGACCCTGGACTTGTGTGGAAGATTACGGTTGACCCTACACTTGAGTGGAAGATGACAGTTGACCCCCGGTGACCCTTGACTTGTGTGGAAGATAACCATTGACCCTAGACTTGTGTTGAATAGACTTGAACAAGTTAAGTTTGTTGTGATCCACTTGGAAGTCGATTCCACAAAGCTGTAATCGATTGGAACTTGTATCTCACAAATGAAACATAAAAGCAAAGAGGTTGTTTCGCTATAATGTGCGTGGCATGATGGATCTTAGCAATGAAGGTGGAGAACAAGCAGAACTAAGGAATATCGTTCGTCTGAGCACGTTCTATGGAAATAGCGGTAGAACAGTGAGATACTTACGACGTTTCACCTGTGATAAAAGGGATCGCAAGGTGGCAAATAATTCGTCAGCTACGAGGACGAGGAGACGCTTTTGGATACTATCCAGACTGGGGAGTGATGATTGGGCAGCTCCATTATCGGTGTTATCTGGCTCTTGTAAAGCCAAAGATAGCAAGAGGAGACAGCTACTTACTGGCGTGGTACAGGGAAACAACGATTGTTCCGGCGATGTACGAGACCACTCTAGGAAAGTTTTAATCGCAGCCACAATTTTATATCTAGGAATATATTTCTCGTTCGTATCTGATTGGCTACCGGTGTGTCTTTGTGAGGCAGAAAGGTAGAAAATAAGCCAAGAATAAAACTTTAACAAGACTATTGTTTACAATTCATTTTAGATTTGCAATCGCCAAACGATACTTTGCCTCCTTTTTAAATATTTATATTACGGAAACCAACATTCTATACTTATAAAATCTCCTCTTATGGCTACTGATATTTTCAAATTCAGCTTAGTAATACTAACTGCAGATAAATAGGTGGGAGAGCAAAAAGGGGGAAGATGATGTTGCGCAGCTTCAACTTGTCATGCAGACAAAGCTGGAATTACTTCGAACTTTTTCAGCTGAGAAGGAATTTTTTTTTCTTTAAACGTTGAAAATCTATATTATGAGGATATAAGTGATTGTTTTTACTCTTTACACAATACAAGGCTCAAGAGCCACTCAAGGTGGCTGAATGTGGTCTGTGATATGAACTTAGGAGGAGGACATTGGAAATCTGGATCCGGTTTTTCTGTGTGATTTATCTCTGCTCATATTTATTTTTGTATTTGAAGTTGAAGAGACAAGATAACGAAACAGCAATATCCTAAGTGGCATCTCTATCTATAAAAGGCAGGATGTGTGTGTGTTTGTGTGTGTGTGTGTGTGTAACGAATGCACGGCCGCAATTTTCAACGGATTTGCACCAAAATTTACATGCACAAGCTCCACATTAGTAGAAAGGCCAAGACCGACTTTGCATTACCCAACTCCCATCGATAGTAGAAATAATCGATTTTTTTCATGCTTCTATGGCAGTTTTCATGTAGTTTGCGGCCATTTTGTACTGGCCAGAGTTAGAACCTATAGCTGGCTGCCACGAATAGGCAGGAAGATTCTATTGGCTAGCGTGAGAGCGCCAACAGCTGACTGACGCGAATGTTAACTAGCATGTTAGCATGCAAAAAAAAAAATCGATAGCTGCATTCGTCACAAGTGGGAAAAGTTTTAATCTGCATGGCACTTTACTCCAATTGGCTCATTCGCTTGCTTAAACTAAACGTTGATTCTGATTCCGCAGAACTGGGTTGGGTGTGAAAAAGTATTTGTTGTTAACATTTTTTTTCATTCGGTTTATTCCTCTTACGAGTCCTACTTATTATAGGTGGGGGAGTCTATTAACAATAGAATAGGTGTGTTCCAGGATAACAAAGAGTCAACCAATTTGGAAGAAGGAAGAGGACGTAAACCCATGACGTGTAATCAGGCGTCAAGAGAGCGGTACTTTTCTTGAGTCAGAAACACCATGCATAAGCGGAGCTCAGGCACTGAGACAAGCTAACTCGATCGTGAGAACTAAATGGCTTATTAGGAGAAGAGTGTGTTACAAAGTTTGTTCTGAGATCAGTTGCCATTTCCGCCTATTCATCCCTCCAACAATCTATCATCAGTGGCTTCGTATTGGTTGAATTCTTAAGAAAAAATAAAATAAATATTTCGTTCTGCCGCTAACTGATGAAAAGTGATTTAATAAGGCAAATTGTTTGAGCTTTAATTTAAATTGAAGCACTTGATATTTCTGTCAGCCATTCTATTCTCTTCATAGATGATATAAAAGCCATCAACAGAAATCTTGCTGACATAAATTTCATTTACGGATTTAAAATGTATCTAATTAAGTGACTTCCCAGTTGTTAGCGACCGAATAAAATCTCTCTCCTGATATAGAAGATATTAGACATATCACAGGATAGAAACGGCGCATATATTTATATTTATTACACTATTTACATTATTCGGACACTTGTCCTCATCTTCGTTGTCATATTCACGACGTTTCTGCGGTTATACGCTTCGGCTTTCTTCAGGTGATCGGAATTTCGAACTGAACCCTTTATTCCGCCCGCCACGGTAGATTGTTTTAGTTCAACGTGCCATGCCTCTTCCGGATGACTCAGTACCAGATATTTCCCTTAAACTCAATTCTCCAAGTTTTTGTGTTCATCTCAGCTGTAGCCAGGTACTGAACTAACAACTCTTTCGTTCAAGTCACCGGATGCAATCGACGCTTTTATCCAGTGGGTCATGTGTCCTTAAGTGTACAATGACTGTGACGTCGTGAATATAGCAACGATGTTGAGGACAACATTTCACCAGTTGTAAGCTCCGGCCAAAACGTCGTGAATATGTCAAAGAAGACGAGGACAACTTTTCGGGCGTTGAACGCTATGTCTTAAACGTCGTGAATATGGCAACAAAGACGAGGACAAGTTTTCGACCGTTGTACACTCCGACCGAAAGGTCGTGAATAGGGCAACAAAGATGAGGATAAGTTTTCGACCGTTGAACGCTATGGCTTAAACGTCGTGAATTTGGCAACAAAAATGAGGAAAAGTTTTCGACCGTTGAACGCTATGGCTTAAACGTCGTGAATTTGGCAACAAAGATGAGGACAAGTTTTCGACCGTTGTACACTCCGACCGAAAGGTCGTGAATAGGGCAACAAAGATGAGGACAAGTTTTCGACCGTTGAATGCTATGGCTTAAACGTCGTGAATTTGGCAACAAAGATGAGGACAAGTTTTCGACCATTGTAAACTCCGACCGGAAGGTCGTGAATAGGGCAACAAAGATGAGGACAAGTTTTCGAGCTTTGAACGCTACGGCTTAAACGTCGTAAATATGGCAACGAAGGTGAGATGAACTGTCCGAACTATGTAAATACTGTAAATAATTACAATGCCTCATCTCAAAAAAATAGACAGATTTATTTGTATGTCGATAAAATTTTGAAGGCGCGGGAAAGTAATGAATAGGATATCTAGTGGGGAAATCTGTGAGCTGAGTTTGAATTTTATTGCATTCATTTACGAGCTAACTCCTTTGGTAAAGATATGTATCCATTTCCCCCCACCCCACCCTCTGCTATGGGCAAATAGCAAAGCAGACTGGGCCATATAGCCCTGGTTGACAAGCACTCTAGAAGAATAAAATCACTGAATCCAAACTGGAGAGGGTTGGGATTCGTCAAGACAACTTGCTCAAGGATGCTGTACATCTGTTGCCCCACGACTCTAAGGGTTTACGCTATTCGCGATCGTGAAAATCTTGATAGTCACAGTTTATTCATATGTATTTTTTATGGAGAGAGAATATTTGGATTATAATTATGGAAATTTGTCGGTATCACCTTTCTAGCACAGTCAATGCTTCATACAGTTTTCTACCAAGTGGCAGCAGTCACTACACTGATATTTTGGGGATTGGTGATTAAATTTATATAACTGTATCTTTGTCTTCGGACAGAGCTCAAATGAATAAATGAGTAATGCCTAGTACCGGGGAGCCCAACCCAGCTGCAGCACCCCCCCTCATTGTAATAAAAAGAGAGTTGAATATCGACGCTAGATCAACGTCGATTGCGGGACTGGGGCATTTTTGGCCTTATCCCATGTGCAAGCGCTTCTGTTCCCCAGATTAAATATATCTCGTGTAACATTTGTTCGCTGTCAGGATGAGAAACGAGTAAATCTGAGGGCAAAACAATCCCTCAGAGCTGCTATCATAACTGTTTCCCTTTTAATCTATGTGTTGGTCACATCAGGGAAGGTTAGTTTTTTTTTTCCTTCTTCTGCGATTGAGTTACTGTACTCAAAACAAAAGTGACAAGAGGAATCCATTTTCTTCTGTTTGACAATGGTCTGGATCCTCCTAACTTTCACAAAACAAAAAAAGAGACAGTACAGTAACTGTTATATATCATTTCTTTGGTAGGTTTTTGTCTACAGGAAATATGTTCACTTCGCTAAAGAAGTCTAACCATACAGATGTAATCAACAAGTGTTGCCCCAAATATTTATCGTTCTGGGTACGACCGTAAGCTACATCCGTCAGCAAGGCATCTGATCATGAGAGTAGAGGCTTTGAGAAGGATGGTAGTACGTGATAGGGTCCTTGCTATGGGCAAATAGTTAACTCCCAAATTGGGGGTCAAACATTATGAAATTATAAAAATACATTTTTATAGTAAAAATACCATAACCACATTTAAAAAATTATTACTAGCAATAAATTTTTGTAAAAAACATACTAACAATACATTTGATTCTCGATGAAAAAAAAAGCTCTTTACAGAAATACGTAAATGAAACCTGATCTCGAAACTGATTTCTTACAAAGAATACATATCCTAGTCATACTAACATATCCTAAAAATCTTGGCAGCATTAAATAACCCATTGAGGTGTTGATATTCCGTAAACCAAAATAAACCAAACGAATCCTAAATATTTATACGTTCAGCTCAACTTTGGAACCAGATAGACAGATCTTATGCATATATCATTTGAGGCGAAGTAAGCCATACCCCTTCTCAAATTAATATCATTTTTGATAAGATTAAGTATACGAACCAAAGTATCAAACTGGTTAAAAAGCTGTGTTGTATCTCTTCGGTGGGTTGGCGGTCATGGTACATTACAATGTCCTGTCATTTGTAGCGCTAAATAAATAAACTTTTCTTATCTCTCTTAAACATTGCTTTGCCACCTTTCTACTCAAGCCCACTAGCTCAGACATGTGTTCTTTTCCACTGATCCTTTTGCCTTCAATCCGTCCTGTGCGTATCAAATTTTCCAAGCCCTTTTTCCTCATTATGCGCCCTAGAAATTGTAACCATCTTTTCCTGATGTTAAGGATAAATATCCTGTTTTTGCATTTTCTCAAAAACATTGTCGTTGCTAACATGTTCTGTCCATAGTATTCTTAGCATCCTTCTGTAGAACCACATTTCTATTGCTTCACATCTCTTCTTCATCTGTGAGGAGATTACCCTGCATTGACTTTCATATAGGATACCTGATATTACTTGAGTGTTCAGTTTCTCTTTTCTTTGTTCTCAGAAGATTTTCCTGTTTCTTAATACTTTGCTTAGCTTTTGGAAGACATCTTTCGCTATCCCAATGCTCCTTCGTATTTCAGTGTCGAACTTTCCATCCTCTGTTAAAACACTTCCCAGGTATTTTACTGTTTCTTAATATTTTGCTTAGCTTTTGGAAGGCATCTTTCGCTATCCCAATGCGCCTTCAGATTTCAGTGTCGAACTTTCCATCCTCTGTTAAAACACTTCCCAGGTATTTTACTGTTTCTTAATATTTTGCTTAGCTTTTGGAAGGCATCTTTCGCTATCCCAATGCGCCTTCAGATTTCAGTGTCGAACTTTCCATCCTCTGTTAAAACACTTCCCAGGTATTTTACTGTTTCTTAATATTTTGCTTAGCTTTTGGAAGGCATCTTTCGCTATCCCAATGCGCCTTCGGATTTCAGTGTCGCACTTTCCGTCCTCTGTTAAAACACTTCCCAGATATTTTACTGTTTCTTAATACTTTGCTTATCTTTTGGAAGGCATCTTTCGCTATGCAACACACTTCGCTGGATTTAAATTGTTGCACTTGTTTGATTTTGGTATAGCCAATTTGTAATGATTCTTTTGCCATGCATTCTGCCGTCTTGCAATTGATGTTTAATCTTTTCTTCCGCTTTCTTTCACCAACTTCTCTGGAAGTTCTAGTTTATTTTCTGTGTCTGTTACCTCATGTTTTTTTAGATTGTGGCTGCCAATAATAAATCCTGCTAGGACTTCATATTCTCTAAGACTCGCCTCACTGTATAAATTGAATAAGTCCGGTGAGAAGAGACATCCTTGTCTTAAAACACATTCTATTTTTCTATATTTACTGAATTCTTTTCTATCCATATACAGGCGGTTTGCTGTCAGCATACGTTTTTCCCAAATATATGTCAAAGTTACTTAGTAGTTCTAATAGTTTTTTTGAGACTTATTTTATCAAACGATTCAGCATAATCGATAAAACACAGGTACACGCCCTTCTGCATTTGTATTTCTCTTTCTTATATTCTGAGCATAAATATCGCGTTCCTTGTTTCAGTGTCTTTAAAGAAGCCATATTGTTCCTGTCTGATTCCTGGTCTAATTCTGCTACGCGCTTTAGTCATAGAAATACATATGAAAAGTCTTGTTACATGGCTCGTTAGGCTGATTGTCCTGGCTTTTTAGGCAGTGCTATGAAAATTTATCTACTTAAACCTTCAGATATATCAGCACTATTGTAGATTTTATTTATTTGTTATTTCTTTAATATATTTATTCATTTATTGTTTATTTATTAACTATTTATTTATTTATTTATTTAATATATTTATTATTTCTTTAATCTTTTCAATCTCGAAATAGACTAAAGCTGCTAGCATCTCCTTTAGAATTCCGCCTGGCCCTGCCGCTTTGTTTCTATTCAGTTTTCCCATTGCTGAGTCTTCTTTAGATTTTAATATTTTTGGTCCTTCGATATTTCTGGACATTGCCAATTAACTGTGAAGGAATTCTCTGAAATATTCATTATATCTTTTTTAATTTCTCTAATATCAGTGTCCCGTCCTTGGACTTCGTGCATCCTGTTGATGAATATTTCTCTTGTAAAAGAAAGGGAGGATGTTATAATAAATATTAAGGACTGAAAATCTATCTATCTATCTATCTATCTATCTATCTATCTATCTATCTATCTATCTATCTGTGTGTGTGTATGTATATTTCAAAATAAAAAGAGAGAACAGTCAGATTTATAATCTACAGTTCTTTAATATTTATTTCTAAAACCAGTGCTCGATACACAGTACCTTATACGCCATCATTATAATATATATATATATATATGTGTGTGTGTGTGTGTGTGTGTGTGTGTGTGTGTGTGTGTGTGTGTGTACGTATATATATATATGTATATATATACACTTAAATTTAAACTAGCAGAAGACCCAAAAACCAAGGCAGAGGGTTGCTGAATGAAGTGCCTGATGGAATGGTGCCTAAGGAACAATGTGATTCTAAGAGTTCCAATAACCACAGGAAATCTTATTATCTTGACACTATCTAGACTTCCTTGAATATTATTATTATTATTATTAGACGTCAGAGTAATGTATAGCGGCTCGGTATGAGGAATCTGAGAGCCAATTCGAATTCTAGTCGAATCCATTACATTCACTTACGTGCTAATACCCTTGGGAAAGATATGAATCCTCTTCTAAGCAATGGGTAAATAGCAGGATAGACCCGGTTCTATAGCCTTGGATGGCAACCGGTCTATCGCACAAAGAAGTGGCAACCTACTGCGGGAAATATTCTGCCTCGTCAGTGATGTACCAAAAGATACATGATCACCTAAGCGTATATCACGTATGGTGCATAACTGCCTGAGTAGTACTATTATTATTATTATTATCATCATCATTATTATTATTATTATTATTATTATTATTATTATTATTAATAATAATAATAATAATAATAATAATAATGAGTTTGATTCGCTCCTTGACCAAGTTATTGAAACATATCTTCTAGGTTTGTATGCAGTACTCTTTAACCCAATCTTTTCTATTTTGGATAAAATTGTATTTCTTGGGAATTTCTTAATGAGTAGAGATGTAGTTATTATTATTATTATTATTATTATTATTATTATTGTTGTTGTTGTTGTTGTTGTTGTTTTTTTGTTGGTGTTGTTTTTTGTTGTTGTTGTTGGCTTTCATGAATATTTTTGAACCGAACTAAGAAACAAGAACAGAAGGATAAGAGAGAGAATTTACAGAAATGTTTTTTTTTTTTTTTCTTTAGACTATTCATGACCATATGGTGGACAATGGATCAGACGAGAGAGGTAGACGACCGATTCTTTGAAAGTTAGCCTCCGGAAATACGAAACAGTGACCACGAGGGATAAAATAATTAGCAATACAGGCTGTGTTTATTTCAGCCACTGTTTTTCTCAATGGCGTTTGTCTGCATGGCGACTGATTGAAGAAAAGAAGAGACAGACAGGTTGACGGATGCCATAAGAGAAACACGAAATAACAAAGAGAAATTGGAAAAAAACAGAACAAAGCAAGTATTTGTCTTAAAATCTTTTCAATCTGTTGTTTGATTAATCCCAACATTCCTTTTAACTTTCTTTTACCTTTACTCTTTTCTCTACAACAGATTATCTCTCGTTTCTCCGGGGCTCGCTCGCTCGCTCTTTCTTTCTTTCTTTCTTTCTTTCTTTGGCTTTACCCTTTTCTCTCACTTTCCACTTTTATTTTCTTTCTTTCTTTTTTTTCTTAATTTTCTTACTTTCATTTTCTTTCTTTCTTTCTTCTTTTTTCTTTCTTTCTTTCTTTGGCTTTTACTCTTTTCTCTCACTTTTCACTTTTATTTTCTTTCATTCTTTCATTCTTTTCTTTCTTTCCCCACTTTCATTTTCTTTCTTCCTTTCTTTCTTTCTTTCTTTCTTTCTTTCTTTCGCTTTACCCTTTTCTCTCACTTTTCACTTTTATTTTCTTTCTTTCTTTTTTCTTTCTTTCCTCACTTTCATTTTCTTTCTTTCTTTCTTTCTTTCTTTCTTTCTTTCTTTCTTTCTTTCTTTTCCAAAACATATCCTATTAGTCACGTACCTTACATTGTTTCCTTTCATAATTTCCTTCTTTTAGGATTTCTTTCAGGATTTCTCTCTGTTTTTTGTTTATTTTTACTAAATCGATTATTTCTTTCTGTTTTCCTTGCTAAATTCCTTATTTCTTTCGTTATTTCATTGTCTACAAATCTGAGTTTAATTTTATCTTTCTTATAATTTGACTTTTTTCTAAATTCTTTCTTTCTTCAGCTGTTCCAATATCCCCAAGACCGTCTCGCTTTCGTTTCGATCCTGTACCACGCTTCCAACGCACACTGTCTCCCCGTGCATAACTGATATTGCAACATTCCTTTTACATGCTTTCTTTGTCACTATCTATCTATCTATCTATCTATCTATCTACGTTATTCTGCTCACACCTATCAATTTATCTCATTCTGTACACATCTATCTATCTATCTATCTATCTATCTATCTATCTATCTATCTATCTCACAATACCACTATCATTCTGTTTATTTTAATTTTGGGATATTACTGCCTGTTAACGCCCCTTTCTTTTTAACTATTTTACTGACAGATATTTACGGTCTATCTGCTGAGATATCTGTGCAATTTCTAATCTTGCTATCTAGCTATCTACCTAGCTATCTAGCCATTTCAGCTCTCTCTCTCTCTCTCTCTCTCTCATATATATATATATATATATATATATATATATATATATATATATATCTTTAAGTTATGAAACTTGGTAATCCGTATGGGTAGTCCCAAGGAGGATGAAATCCTGAGAGCTCAATGCAAATCCAGAGCTAATAATTTAAAGAAAAACAAACCATTTAAAGAAAAAACAGACCACTTTAAAACTCCATTGTAATAATTTATTTCACCAGCGCCCTTTTAAGGGACGCTGGATCATCGAATAACACTCCCAAAAATGAAACGAAAGATGAAATGAAAATTCACACTTGTGAATTTTCATTTCATCTTTTTTCATTTCATCTTTCGTTTCATTTTTGGGAAGAGTTGATCTGATGATCCAGCTTCCTTAAAAGGGCTCTCTGGTGAAATAAATTATTATAATGGAACCTTAAAGTGGTCTGTTTTTTATATATATATATATATATATATATATATATATATATATATATATATATATTTATATAAATAACTTTATCCATGTGCGACTTTTTGGTTAATAAGTGCGACATTACTGTAATTATTGAACAATATAGTTCATGCCACTTTGACAGTAAAATTTACCAGTAAAATAATTTGTTCATTACCATATTTGGTATAAACATAAACACTTTAAAAAAAGAAATTTAAAATCAAACTCAGCGTTGCTTTGGCGCGTTCAAAACCAATATCTCATTTTCAATAGAATTTCGGATACAATACACATATATTTTCGATGTCCTCTTATTACTAAGAGAAAAAAAGCAAGAACAACATCTATTATATACCTGAAGATGTCTGTAGGAACAGACGAAAGCTTGTAGTAAAATAACAACTAATACGGCAGAAATTTATATAAACAAGGATCAATTCATTCATAACGGATCTGGAGGTTTTGTGTACTATTTGAATTGTTTGCGAGATGGATGTCTCGCCATTTAAATCATTAACCTTTGCATTAGTTTTGTGTGAATAATTCATGTATATATATATATATATATATATATATATATATATATATATATATTTGTGTCCTTCTTTATTTATTTCCTTTTTTTCTTTCTTTCTATCTATCTATCTATGTGTCCTTTTTCTTTCTTTCTTTCTTTCTATCTATCTATCTATCTATCGATCTCATGGTGTCCATTATCTATCATTCGTAATTCCTTCATATCAATTGCAAATTCATACAATGCCATAAATATAAGTCAATACTTCTTTCGAAATATCATGTTTCTATTCCAAATGAAATCTAAAACTGGTCAGTCCATTTGTCATTACATTCAGTAGTCAAATCTACCTGCACTTTTTTTCCTAAACGGTACATTAGTTTTCTTCTAAAATCTGTAATCCTGTTTTGCCACAAATGTCCAATTGCGTCTCTTCACATCAACCTGTCTTACTTCGAAATCATGCTCACCTATTTCTTATACTTCACAGATTTTGAAATGTTCTGTTGGTGATGATGTCTTTTACCGTTTTACCTCCGCACTGATACACCTTGACTCCGCTGTCAGTCATTGGAAAGCAATCATTACACCCATTTCCCAAGATGCATCAGTCATGTTCACGCTATACATCTTCTTTGCTATGATTTCAACGGAAATCTCATAAACTCCCGATGGCGTCCACTGGATCTGTCAGTTTCTTTTTATCTGCCGACTTTATTAATCCTGTGAAGATAATATCTGACTTCTTATGATTTCTACTTTTACGTCCAAATATGTTTGCATTCATTCATTCGTTTATTCATTCATTCACACATTCATTCATTCCTTCGTTCATTCATTCCATTATTCTTTCTTATTCTTTTTTTTTTTTTTTGCATTTGTTTTTTAGGGCTATCAGGAATTTAGGCCCTTTGATATTATCCATGACCATTCGAGTTTGTCTTCCGGTTTGTCAGTAGATTTCTTCACTTTCCTCTTCATTCGCATTCATTAGTATTTTTCATTACTCCTTCTACGAAGAGGTCTTTTTGATTCTTTCAATCGTAGTTTTCATTCGTCAGTGTGCTTTCATTCAATAATAATTCCTTTTTTACTTATTTTTCCATTTCTTCTCAATTGTTTTTTTTTATTTTCAATTCTGCTTAGATCTGATTTTATGCAGATGTGACTTCCTTTCATTCCACTATCTATCTATCTATCTATCTATCTATCTATCTATCTATCTATCTATCTATCTATCTATCTATCTATCTATCTCATTCGCTTCCTGATCTATCTATCTATCTATCTATCTATCTATCTATCTATCTCATTCGCTTCCTGATCTATCTATCTATCTATCTATCTATCTATCTATCTATCTATCTATCTATCTATCTATCTATCTATCTATCTCATTCCTTCCCTGATCTATCTATCTATCTATCTATCTATCTATCTATCTATCTATCTATCTATCTATCTCATTCCTTCCTGATCTATCTATCTATCTATCTATCTATCTATCTATCTATCTATCTATCTATCTATCTATCTATCTATCTATCTCATTCTATCCCATTATCTATCTATCTATCTATCTATCTATCTATCTATCTATCTATCTTATTCGCTTCCTGATCTATCTATCTATCTAT
This sequence comes from Acanthosepion pharaonis, assembly GCA_903632075.3. Taxonomy (NCBI): domain Eukaryota; kingdom Metazoa; phylum Mollusca; class Cephalopoda; order Sepiida; family Sepiidae; genus Acanthosepion; species Acanthosepion pharaonis. Next base: position 309,013 of record CAHIKZ030000560.1, on the reverse strand, counting down.
CTATGTCTGTTCATTATCTATCTGTCTACCTGTCTATCTATCTATGTCTGTTCATATCTATCTATCTATCTATCTATCTATCTATCTATCTATCTATCTATCTATCTATGTTCATATCTGTATGTATGTATGTCTGTTCATATCTATCTATCCATCTATCTATCTACACACACGTACGCACGCACACACACATACATACACACACACATATATATATATGTATGTATATATATATATATATATATATATATATATATATTAAATGGACAAGGTCCGACAATTTATTTATTAAAGACATTTTTTTTTATGTTTAACGTTGTTATTTTATAGATACAAGTATTTAAGGAAATGCTCTGTTTATGATAAACATAAAAAAAATGTCTTTAATAAATAAATTGTCGGACCTTGTCTATTACTTAATATTTGACGTCATTTGTTTACATTTGATACGCCAGAGCAGTTATGAATGTACGAGATTCATGGAAGATTGGAGTTTATAAGCAGTAAATTCGACCTTGTCTACCGAACGGTTCTTTGTATCCTAGAGGTAAGGCACGTCAGCCTATATGACGGTTCCGTATAGGATGCAGGTTCGAATCCTGTCAAAGAATGAATATTTTCTATGAAAATTTCTCGGACATTCAGGCCGGTAAATGTTATTTAATATTGTTTATCATAAACAGAGCATTTGCTTAAATACTTGTATCTATAAAATAACAACGTTAAACAAAAAAAAAATGTCTTTAATAAATATATATATATATATATGCATGTTTCATAAAAAAACGACAGACAAGGTACTACGATTAAGCTTTTTTTATCTAATTTGTCTTGTGTTCGAAAAATTGCTTTCTTTTTGGACACTAAGTGTGGAAACTGTCCAAATTTCCTATATATATATATATATATATATATATATATATATATATATATATATATATACACAAAATCTATCTACATATCTATCTATATATCTATTTGTCTGTCACTTTATATCTATATAGTTCGTTTTGTATCTTATACCGTATATATTTACCTCGGCACAAATATATATTCTTTTATCTTCTGATATTTTATTACCAACCTACCTACCTACTTACCTACATACCTACTTTCAATGATTTCTGTCTTCGAGAAGGTGGTATGCCTTATGGAAGCCCAACCATTAGGGGCATAAGATGCAAGCCAACTTGGTAACTTATTTGTTTTACGTTCGTATAATATGACGGAAAATATGGTATATTCTCGTTTTATTTTGATGTGATTCTATATCATTGATTACATAGTAAGTGGCATAGTTTATGCAGACATGTGAGGAAGATAACATTTAACCCTTGACTTCAACAGGTTAAGATTGTAGCGAACATGGAATAATCATCTTGGGAGTCGGTTCTATGGAGGAGAGGTACGTAGGGAAGAAGCCGTTCAAGTGGAACTTTCATATCCCTAAATGAATACGAAGAGAATGAGGGAGGTTTGCTACAATGTACGTGGCATGACGAGTCTTATTCCCGAAGGTTAGAAGTGCTGGAACTAAGGACTGTAGTTCGTTTGAGCAATTTCCATGGAAATACCGATAGAGCAGCGAGTGTCTCGCAACGTTTCGTTTGTGAGAAATTGGTTGTAGGGCGGAAAATAATTTATCACCCACAAGGACGAGGAGACGATTTTGGCCACTATCAAGACTGGAATGGTTCTTTTAAGTTAGCGGATATCACGAGGATTCAGCGATACAGAGAACCTACAATATGCAGGGCCTCTTTAACAATGGATCGTAAGTACGAGTTCCACTTGAGATATTGGGTTGGGTTTAAGTCCCAGTAGGCACTCAATGCACGGAAACTCACCGAGGCAACATACATTGTGATTGGTGATAGTTCGTGGTCCGATAGGCAATGATGGAATGTTAGTCGTTTGCTTTTCCAAGCATTGAATGTAACCAGCCAGGTTTTTTCCCTTTGAGCTGTTAGAGCTCGGTCAGAGGAGAGATCAGTTGCCAATCCCATAATTCACTATTAGGAAAAAAAATCACCTGTTCACTAAATAATTTTGTATGAAATATTTAACACTTCAAGATATTGTGCCTATCTTTGAATGATTAATACGTTGCCATAATCAATAGATTTGAAGTATCCGTATTATTTATTTGAATGAAATTCATAGAGCCGTTAGTGATCTTTTTTTTCTTTTTTTTTTGTTGGACTGCTACGTCATTAAACTACTGTTGTCTTCTACTTTAATCGTTAGAATTGTTAATCAGTTTGGCATTCAGAAGTTTTGAATAAATTTTCGTACGTCCGGTAAAATTGGTTGGTTGATTTTGTTTAGTGGTATATCAACACCTGTATGGGGGCACCTCGGCATGGTATAATGGTTAGCAATCTTGTCTTGCTAGATCAGTTACTATTGAAAAGTGAGTTCGATCCTCACTGGATGCCCCATGCTTTCGGCCATGTGCCACATCTAAGCTACGTTTGGAAAATCTCTATCAACACCTGTATGGGTTATTTACTGCCGAAATCTAAATATTTTTACGTAATTTTATGCTTTCAACTACAGATATTTTGTACATAATTTTATACTTTCAGATTGAAGGTATTTTCGTTAGATATATAGTTTGTAGATCATAAAATGTATTGTTGGTAATTTTGCTATATAAATTTATTTATTTATTTAGTGATGCATTCATTGTCATTTTGCTATAAAAATGGATTGTTGCTCATTTTTTTTTATAAAAATGTACTGTTGATTTTTGTTCATTATTTGCCATAGCTAGGAACCCCTCCAACAGGTGCTACCACCCCGGGGCAGGGTGAAGCTGGGAACAACAACAGTTAAAATGTGTTTCTATGCTCTTCAAAACCGCCAATTCCCTGATCAGAGTTTTTGCTGCCGGATGTAGTTTATCGTCATGCTCAGGACGGGCGGTAAAATGCAAATATGTAGTTGACTAAAGTGAAAAAGAAAAACCCTCAAAAACCGCCGACTGAAGCACTGACGTGAGAAATCCTAACCGGGTAGAGAACGTTTGCTTAGCTTGGTGTAGCGGCTATCGACGCAGAAGTAGTAGTAACGAGCCGTGTCCAAATATCGACCTCTCTGTTGTGTTCAATTTCACTCCAATAGCCTTAGGAAAGGTAAGAATCCATCTCTTTTCTTTCCGAAATATTAAACTAGTCACTTGGGTGTTAATGTCCACTAGTATAGAAATAATGGTAATCTGTGTATAAGGAAACTAGTATACGATTCTTCTTAAGAAGATAGGCATATCCTCATCTAATAACGAAATGTGAAGTAGGGAGATCCAATGATGCCCCGCCTTCTCGAAGTATATGTCAAAAAGAAAATTAAAATCCTGGACAGGGTTGTTTGTTAAAAAATCTAGCTCTGCTAAATTTAGCATAAACTCATGTCTCATTATCGTGTAATTCCATGTTGTAACCAGTAGACTGAACCCGCAAATACTCACTGAAATGTTAATTTACTCAAATGTCGTAAAAAAAAAAAGTCCGTTTTTTAAATACTATTACTTGATATAGTAACAATTGAGTTCATTATTGGTGTTGGTTTGAGAAGTGCGATTTGCCGTTTTTTTTTTCTTCTGTCTGTTTAAAAACGGTACCAATTGTGAAAAAAATAGTTTCGTACAAAATTAAATATAGATTAAATTGCTATTGTCTTGGGAATTTTTAGTTTTGTATCAAAATAGCCCTCCGCTAGATCTTAAAAGTTACAAATCATGGAATCTTTATAAATGCATTGATTTTGAAATGCTACGTTAAAAACTATAATTAATGTTTGATATGAAATTTAGAATATTCATATGGGCTTGTCTGTAGAAAAAACAAACAAAAAAAACGAAACTGCTCTCATTTACCCACCCTGTCTCCTATCAGGATGGCTGATATCCAATCCACGAGCTTGCATCTCTGCGCCTGCTTGGTCTGAAGCTGTCCACTGACCTGAAGTGGAACAATTACATTGAATCTATAGCTTCATCTACCGCAAGGAAAGTTGGTTCTCTGTGTCATGCCAGAAGGTTTTTCTCGTCTGAGTCCATTCTTCAAATCTTCAAATCTACAAATCAACCATTCGTCCTTGCATGGAATACTGTTGCCATATATGGTCTGGTACTCCCGCTACTCATCTCGAGGTTCTCGACAAAATCGACAGACGAATATGCAACGTAATTAGTCCTGATCTGGCATCCTGTCTCTAGTCATTTTCTCACACACGTCCTGTGGCTTCCCTCTGTCTTTTCTACAAGTAATTTCATGGCAACTGCTCTGACGGGCTACTTTCACTTGTTACCATATTGCATGAATTTAAGTGTGCTTCTAGGTTGGCATCTCGGAACCAACCCTTCTCTGGAAACGGCTAAATATAGCAACCTCTTTTACTCCAACAGCTTCTTATCTCGCACATCCAGTCAGTGGAACTCCGTTCCTATCATTTGCTTCCTTGATAGATATAATCTTCAAATATTCAAATGTAATGTCAATCGACATTTTCTGATGCCTTGACCTTGATCCCTGTTCTTCTCTTTATCCTTTCCCCAAACACTCCTCTTTATTCTTACTCTCAACCACTGTAAACCCTGGAGTGTTAGTGGCACTCCCGCCTTGCTTGGGGTGATTTACTTACAAAAAAGGGGATATATTGTTGTTTTTTTTTTCCTTTATCAGTTAATTCCAAGCAAGGTGTTAATGCCACTAGTACATAGGGGGGGGGTGTACAGGAAATGAAAGTGAAAGAGAAGACTAAGAATAGGGTGGAAAAGACAAAATATGAACGGAGTTCAAAAAGACAGAAGTCGGCGATTGTTTCCGCATTTGGCCAAGCAGATTTCGCGATTTTAACAGCAAAAAGTGTGACACCTAGATGCCAATCTAGTAGCACGTTTATATCCATGTAGTCGGAGCATCAGGGGAAAAAAAAAGCTCATCAGAGCAGATGCCATGAAAATATTTGTGGAAAAGACAGAGAGAAGCAACATCACATCGGATTGACTGAAGCCAAGTTGTCTGGTCAGGGTCGATTACATTACAGACACTTGTTTGGATTTTGTCAAGAATCTCGAGATGTACAGCAGGAGTATGAGACCAAATATGGCAACAGTATTCAATGCACGGATGGTAGATTTTTAAATGTTCAAGATTGATTCTGAAGAGAATATTCTGGCACGACAGGGTGACCATACTTTCCTTGCATTTGATGCAGCTATTGATTCAATCGTAGTCACTCCTCTTCATGACAGTGGAAAATATTAGGCAGGGTGTGTTGCTCAACCACTCGATTAAGGGGATAAACATCTACGCACCATAACTACAAATCTGTTCCGCTCTCTGTACTTTCCCATGCCGGTTGAGGGCGGTTTAATTTTCCTGCCTTCATATCTATCTATCTATCTATCTATCTATCTATCTATCTATCTATCTATCTATCTATTTGTCTGTCTGTCTATCTATCTATCTACTGGATCAAAGTCTGTTCATGAACTCTCCTCTGTCTTACTCTCCCGTGTCTTAGCCTGTTCGATATCAATTTCTCGATATCTCACCAAGATTATCTATCTATCTATCTATCTATCTATCTATCTATCTATCTATCAAAGACAGTTTCACATGAACGATACCAGTATAGTCTTTACAACAATTAACAAAACACAGTTTCGTAAAATATTACACAGGACGAGGGGCCGTATCATTTTTTGTGCCACGAAAATGATGGTCGTTCATACAGATTTTCTCGATGTGTGACGGCGTCAATGAAAGTGAATAAACTGAATCCAGTACATGTGCTTTGTATTACATGTTCTAATTACTTTTTTGGTAGATAGTGACAAGACTTTCGGACCACCCTGTAGAAACAATTATTGTTCATTAATACTTCAGCGGTATTAAGAGTGAAATAGCATTATACTGCGTTCCCTTACACATAAATCCACTTGAAATGGTAGAAACCCATATATTCTACCATCTTTTGCTATATGCTGTATTGAGCTTACCAAACTTTGTTGGTTACCACTCTAAGAGAAAAAATTCGTGCAAGACCATTCCGTAAAAAAAAGATTTACAACTAAGACCGATGCCCTATACTCGTCAGGGAATCTATATTTTCAAACGACTGACTGATTCTTGGCTAGGGTTGTTAGTTTCAAAATATAACCTTTTTAGTACTTAACAGAGTATATAAATATATACATATACACACACATATATATATATATATATATATATATATACACACACACACATATATATATATATATATATATATATATATATATATATATATATATGTACATACACATATTTATATATGTATATATATATACACATATATATGCATACACATATACATATATATATATATATATAGAAATGTATATACATACTGTTATGGGGTCCTCCCCTTTTTCATATAAGTGGGCTCTACCAGTGTTACTTGGACTGCTGCCGTCAAATACCCAGAGTCAGTCAGAATATATAGAGAGAGAGCAGTGATTGAGTTGGAGGTAGAGTAATAGTGGGAGGTAACCGCTTGAAGAAGTCACAGTTACAAGCACGTAGACTCTAAGGAAGTCCTACTTCGAGACTGTATATATCTATATGTTATTGCTACTAACCGCGTTCCTGGATTTACTAACAGTATTACCCTTTGTATGATTGTGTAAATACATTTTATTTCTTATATTCAATTCTTGCGTTTGTCTTTCATTGGAGACCGAATTTCATCTCGGAATCCACAACACATACACATATACATAGACATATACATATATATACATATATATATAAATACATGTACATACATATATATATATATATATATATATATATATATATATATATATATATGTACATACACATATTTATAAGTATATAAATATACACATATATGCATACACATATATATAAATGTATATACATACACATATACATATATATATATATATATATACATATACATACATATACATACATAGATGCATATATATATATATATATATATATATATATATATATATATATATATATATATATATATATATATGGTGACACTGATATCCAAAAGCGCATTCGTATAGTCTAAGAAGCATTACAAAAGCTCAGTAGAATACTAACTAATAGGAACATTTCATTTGAATCAAGGAAAAGATTACTAAACTGCTATGTGATATCTGTTTTTCTTTTACGGCAGAGAGTGCTGGAAGATCACCTCAAAGATGAAGCGGAGATATGAAACAATAGAAAGGTGGTTCAACAGAAGGATGCTGAGGATATGCACCGAATCTATGAAGTTTTTTTCGAGAAAAGTGAAACAGAAAGGACTCTAATACTTACCATGAGGAAGAGACAGTTGCTGTTTCTGGGGCATGAAACGAAGAAGGTTTACTTGGAAACTGTTATACTCACGGGGCAGATTGAGGTAATGGTGACAGGGGCAAGCAGCGCATAACATCCTTAGTGAGCCTGAGTAAATGAACAGCGGAGCAGATCTTAGAGGAAATAGCAGAAAGAGAAAGTTTATTAAGAGCTCCAAGGGACCGGAAGTTACAGAAAAACCATGATCGGCTACTTCATCATGGAACATCGCTGTTCTTTCCTTCAGTCACTTTGCTAAATCTAACTGGTCGCTAAATTCAGTCTCTCTTGTAATATACAAACAATTATTGTTAATAATTGCTGTATATATGTCTCCATGAGCTTGTTTTTTTAAATCTATTTGAACACAATAGTCCTGTAGAATTTTGTAAAAGAATTTTGAACCGAGTTTGATGACATTCTTTTATTTTCCATCCCATAAGTAATTTTCGAATTAAAGATCAGACAGAAAATATCAAACATTATCGATTAATTAGAATTCCTTCAACACAGGTTACATGATTATTCATAAACTCCTTCAAAACCATCATAAGATCGTTCTTGTGAACGTCTTTATAAAGTTGCACTTTTTCATGTATTTCAATAATTAATGAAGTTTAGCATCAGCCATGCTGATTGAAGGTAAAATGGTTTTCTATAATGACTAAAAGATACTAGTTTCGTTTTACAGCTGTTAAAATTTACATGCCATTTCTTGCCCCTGTTAACAACAGAATATAAAATGAAACTGTATATTGCCATTTTCCTTAAGACGACTGAAATACCTACTTTCGATATGTTTGCATTGTTTATAATTGAAGTAACAAGATTAAATTTAGAAATATTTTAAAAAGAACTGCACATAAAGTTTTAATCATGAAAGTTAAACTCACATATATGGTTGTCTTTTATGTAATGCCTGAATTTAGGAACAGAAAAAAGTTCGTTTAGAATTCGACATTTGTAAAGGTCTTTTCATTTGCAGCAAGGTAATGTAGACAAGGTGGTTTGATCATTAAGACATTTCTATAAAAGACAGAATGATTGACAATCACATGGAACAAAATCTTTTTTTCCTAATTTCTGCTTTTTTCATATCTTATAGAGGCCTGTATGAACATAAATGGACGTCTTTCATTAAAATTTATTCAGTAACATAATTATCAATAGCCACTTTCATAAGGGTATTAATGTAACAGTCATTATCAATAACTATCTTTGTAAGATTATTTATGTAACAGTCATTATCAATACCCACCTTCATAAGAATATTTATATCACAGTCGTTTTGTTTGGTGGGGTAGCATTTATTTCTTCATATATTTCAAGAAGAAATCTTTCAAGAATGATCGGTATACACTGGAATAATAAGATTGAAGAAGACCTAGAGATGAAGAAACTGAAGAAGCGTCTTTCAATCAAACTCTTGAATATTTTCAATCTTCCGTTTTCTGCTGTATATAGACTGTATACATTAACATCCTCTAGGTTCATCATCATCATCCCCTTGACCATTATAATCGTGGGGTGAGGGAATCCGAATACGGAAGCCACGCTATATATCCTCCACAACGGTCTATCAATGGCAGCCATCAGCAATTCTTGTATCGTCATACTTGTCCATTGTTTAACATCGTCCAACCAGTTTTTTGTTTTTTTTTTACTTTGGCTTCCTTTCCTACGTCCACCTTCAACGGAGATGGTCTTGTACAGGATGTCGTGCTTTGTAATGTGTCCAAACACGCCATTTTTCTAGTGGCCCACAAAACCTTCAACTCTTTTTCGCACAAACTCATTGATTTTTACGTTTCCAGATGCCAAGGAGTTTTCTCGTGCATTTGTTTTCAAACCCCTTGAATCCTTCTCTCTGTATCAGCCAACAGTGTTCACGTTTCACATTCATATTGGAGAATGGTATTTACTTGATTCCCACTAAATCAAGATATGATATTGGAGAATGAAGACTACCAGCGATTTGTATTGTCAGTACTTTCTATATGTTCCCACCTTTATAATTAATGAGACTGGACCTCATTTCCCTCAAAGGAAATTTAACATACTCTGATAATGGATGTCCGCTGCCATCGTAACATTGACCGGTTGTAATTTAAAGGAAACCACATAGTTCTCACAGAACTCTATTTTATTGCAATTCATTATTTTGAAAATTCTTGGAACGAAACATTTTTACAAGACAAAAATCATACACAGAGTTTTATTGCATAATTGTAGATATATTTTTGTTACGGTTTGCTTTGACCTGGGCAAAGAGTCGCATAGATAAAGGAAAATTATGCTGCTTTGATCTTCCATATTGTCAAAGTCTGTCTGGCTTTGAAAATCAGAATTCATTATCCTGTCGTTTTTTTTTTTTTTTTTTTTTTAACTGGGTTCAAAAAATAATTGTTAATGCTGGCGAGGAAATATACAATTATTTCAGTTAGTAAGAAAATTATAAAATATTTCTCTAAAGTACAGAATAATTGGTAATCTGATGGAACACCAGAAGAACAATAACTGCGTGTAAGTTTTTTTTTTTTTTACAAACAATGTCTTCAATTTCTTTATAATTTATAGAGGCTTGTATTGTCATGACTACCATAAATTAGCGATTATCAATGTGAAGTTATTTTACTTAAAAGCAGATGCTTCGACTGTTGAGACGAGATTCAGTTTGTAATCTTAACAGTAACTAATAGCAACCTAAAAAGAACGACATAACGTTATCCCGCTAATTTACTATGGATTGGCGTCTATTCACTGCTTTAACCTATTTGCCATCGATGACCGAAGCTGAGATAATTGTACATTTGCGTAAAATAACCATGCTCCATTACTTTACACCAAAATGGCGATATGCCTTCATAAAAGAGAAAAGAAGTTAATATATCCGCTTTTGCTTGAGTATTGGCGTCTGTCAAATAAACTTTCGCAAGTTTCGACAATCTTCTAAGTTTCAGGGGACGACAGCGAACCGTCCAATAGCTTCAGTTTTTGAGTTAGATATTCGACCGATAAAAAACTACTTGTCTTCCATTCAGACAAATGCAGCTTCAGCTTTAAGAGTTCAGCTAGAAACAGTTTATCCTGTTGAGTTACAGGATAAACTGTTTCTAGCTGAACTCTTAAAGCTGAAGTCTCCTTTTCGAAACCTCTCAAACCATCTGCAAAATTGTATTTTCTATAAATAAATAAACATCATCAATATTTCAGGTTGTTTGAAAAGCATTATCGCCTTTTCTAAATTCACATAGATTATGTGTTTCGTAAACACGACCATATTTTGACGGTTCATCAGTAAGCCATTTTAGTCATACAATTTTAAAAAAAATCATTTCACCACAAGCAAGGCAATAACGGTAATAAAACGCTGGGGGGTTATTGAGTACAAGAGCATATTAAAAAAAAAGACATTATTAAAGAAAGAACAATAAAAGAACATATTTAGATAACGATTGACGTTGGATTTAAATTTTTGAAGATCAAAGTTTACTGAAAAGCAAAATGTTGGAAAAAACTTCCATAATTGGAGAGTGTAAAAGTCTGTTTTTTTTTTAAGACTCTGGAACGCATACAAGGATGAATTATTCTACGTTAGGCAATTTAAAATGGCGGAAACATCAGTCAATCGATTGCCAAGAGATATCGAACTTAACTCTTTACCACTTTTTTTAATGCAAACAAATACTCGATAATACTGGTTTGAATAGTAAACCGTAGGGTGATCCGAATAGAGAAATAGTATATGAATAGAGTAGAGAATAGCGATCCATATTGTAATAGACGAGAGAGTACAAATAACGATCATTTAGACTTCACGCGATTTCCTACGAGATAAAATCCAAAGAAAAGCCTGCAATGTTATGTGTCCGGAACTGGCATCTCGGCTTCAGTTACTTCACCACCGCCGTAACATTGCTTCCTTGTGCCTTTTCTATAAACACATTGATGCTAATTGTTCTAATGAACTTTTCTCTCTGCTCCTTTTGGGATGTCAACGAATAGTCGTTGTCAGTTTCATAGTGCTTGTTGTAGTAATGACTTTGTAATCGCAGATACGACTATAGTAACACCGTTGAACAATGCTAGTGTCAGACGCCTTCGAATAACACTCGTACTAATTGTACATGCTTGATAATATTTGTTCGAATACTAGCCACTGAATAGTAATCTGGATAGAAAGATAGTATAGTGAATAGAGTAGAGCATATCGGTCCGTATACTATAGAGTAGAAATGGTGAAACGAATAGAAATAGAGGACAGGCTAGAAATGCAGATCAATTAGACGTCACATGACTTCCTACTTATGCGTTTCCTCTATAGTTACGTGGTTTATTTATTCAGTAATAGGATCGCCTATATTTGCTCACTGGCGATCTATGTTCAAAATCAAGTGTCTACAGCGACACTTTATTCCTATATAACGTTTTACTTACGGGATAAACAGATGGAATATATAAATTACAAGTGTCAAAATGGTAGTGTACTATTTCCGTAGGTACCACTGCCGTTTGCTACTTATAATTTAATACTATTTATAAGAATTGGAGATTTTAAAATAGAACAGAATTTTGAATATCGGTGAACTCTTTTAAGAGACGTCAGAATACCTGAAACCTATATCCGAAGGCGCATTGTAATATAGGATTTCCAAATAGTTTACTATTAAGGAACAAGAACATTTGATTAGAATAAAAAAAGGTACTGAAAAGCTATGTAATAGCAGTCCTCCAATATGACAGTAAATTCTAGACATATTCTTCACAGATATAGATGAGACTTTTTTTCTACAGAACTTTGCTGAAATGGAACACGTGAGTAAGGAAGTGGCATTAAGAACAATGGGAAATTAAAATTACAGTTTTGCTTAGAATCAGAAAGGGAGAGTTGAACATTTTTGGATATATAATGAGGAATAATTGCTTTGAGAATATGACGTTCGCATATTAAAGGCAATAAGAAAAGATGGGAAATAGATGGTATCCTGCGTAGCAAACGTTTGTAAATGAATGACAAAACGGAAGTTGTGGGGGCGGTCAGTAAAAAGATAAACATCGTTAAGAAAGTTTGGAGAGTAAGTTGTTTCTCGCACATCCCGAACGGACAATGGTTGATTCCAGAAATATGACGAGGCAATTGTATTCTATCGGTTTCTCGTATTATGATGGTGGGTCAGCCTGCTTTCAAAATCTGCGTTCGAAATCCCTAATTTTTATCAGTGGATCAGTGGTTCAAAACTTAATGCTGGTTCCACACAGAAGGTAGACAATTATTTCAACCAAGAAAAGACCAACATTTTTATATAATACTAGCCGAATCACCCGCGCCTTGCTGCATGTCACAGATTTTTTGTAAGTAAATGATGATTGATTTTAAATCATTGTTATAATTTGTGGATAAAAATGATGCATTTCAATATTACTCAATGATCTTGCTAATGTGACCCCCATCTTCTGACTTTCTCCTTCTATATTTTGGATAGGAGTCATTCCCTTGTTCAAATTTAAATTTAATTTAAATCAAAGGGAAAAAAAATCGGTCATTTTTTTTGCAAAAGCACCTTTTATATGTATTTGTTGCAATAATTGATTGAATGAATTGGCGGGCAGATTTCAACATTGATATGACAGTAGAATTGTTGCTAGAAATATGTATTCTAAGGCAGTAACCATTGATTGAGGATTTCTTGCTCAACTTGACGTCCATATTGTCTCATTTTGATCTTGTCGATCTGACAGCTATTCTGGCTTCCTCCTTCTTTAATTTGGATAGGAGTCATCCCCTTGTTCAAATTTAATTTAAATCCAATGGAAAAAGTTCAGTGTGTGGGGTCCCCCCTCAAGAGATTCCCTTTGATCAAAATGCAATATACTTATGCAAGTACCGTGGGTCCTATATATGGTTATGGGTTCTATTTCCAAAATCCTAGTAGGAGAATCGATAACAAACAGACAGAAAGACAGAGGCTACAGCTATATATATATATATATATATATATATATATATATATATATAGATTATTTTCAGTTTCCATTGTGTACTTTGTGGTTAAGTTTTATATGTGTACTTGTGTATGAGCGTGTGCGCACATGTGTGTGTGTGTTTGATAGCGAGAGAGTGAGTAGGAGAGGGAGAGTAAAAAACAAAGGGACATAAAGAATGTATGGATTGAATGATGACACTTCAAGAGATTAGCTATTGACTCAGGCTGTAGAATAACAATAATAAACAGCACTTACCGGTGTAAAGGTCCCAGCTAGCGTCCAGCTGGCAGACAAAAATAAAGCAGGTTGTAACTTAATACAAACCCTGCAAACTAACAGATGAATCAAGCTGGTATTTATATAGAAATACCTCCACTCAGGTACCAGCAGCCAATCACAGCCCAAGCACTGGACTATCCCACTTTAGCACAATGAGACGCTCTATGGCAACATAAATAGCTCTCTTTCTAAAGGTTGGATTATTGTTCACTTAGCTTGCTCCACAACTAAGTGTTTATCTCTACCACGTGATTTTTCTACACAGGCTTGATTCTATAAGTTATTTACACAGAATTTTTAATGACATATCTAATCAAGACTTAGTCGATCAAGACTCTCCACTGATTTATTTTTGCTTTAAGGTCTGTGAATTTTTTTTTTAGTGATTTTCAGCCTATACACGGACTATTCACGGTAGAAGTTACAGATCAAGAGGCACTGTTTACCCTAGATTTCAACAAGTTAAGATTATAGTGATCGGTAAAGGATCCTCTTGGGAGTTGGTCCACAAAGCAGAGGTTCGTAGGAAGAAGCTGCTGAAGTGGATCTCGCAAATAGAATACGACGGGAATGGTTCGCCCCAATGTGGGAGGCATGTTGGGGCTTAGCTATGAAGGTAATAGCTTTTTAGAACTAAGGACTCTATAGTTATCGGGTGGAAAATAATTCATCACCCGCAAAGACGCGGAAATGCCTTTGGAGTCTATCTAGACTGGGAAGTGAAGACTGAGCAACTTCCGCCCATATATGGCAGCAGAACGTTTTCGTTTAGGAATGGTAGTGGAATGCTTTTTTGATGGTCTTTTCCTAGTTTTGAAATCACAGGGTTTCTTTCTCTCGGATTGGTTGCCACTGAAGCCTACTGTGTCAAAAGTACCAGTTCCAGTCGGAAATGCGCAATGATTCCACCCGGGAATTAGGACAAATTTTATATACATTCATATTGTGAACTTCCCCAGTGCATTTGTGTATGTGATTTTTATATGACGATCTGCCCGCGTGTTTTGGAAGAAAACAACGAAAAGAGGCAAAGAGTAAGATAACCCAGCAAGCAAAATATATAAGATTATATCGAACTATAAAGGGAAATAATCGTTGAACAAATGTGTTTCTTAATATTTACCAAACTTAGTTTTTTTCAAGGTACAGGATAAAAGATTAGAAATCTAGTTAGAAGGGCATGTATCTTACACTCAGTGATGTTCGGAGTACATTGTAAATTACTTTATCGAATTCAGACTTTTTTTTTAACTAGATCACCAATGGAGATTATGCATCGATTTTAGACACGAGGAAGGCGACAACGTTGTTTCCATGCAATAGATGGAAATATTTTACGTTTGTCATAAAGATCTTCCTTTTCCTCTTTCCTTTTCCATTTAGCTAACAAACTTAAAGTCTTAATAGTTTCATGACGAGGAATGAGCTGATTCGATAATGCACTGCATCAACTTGGATTCTTTGCAAATCCTTCTCCAGATAGTTTGAGCGAAATTTGATAGAAATTCTCGGACACACCGGACGTGGATGAAAACCAAGACGGCAATGGATGTGTAATATCTCAAAGAAACAGGCGAGAAAGGCAATTTGCTTAAATTTTTGAATGTTCATATGAATTTGTTGTTGTCATTTTTTTTTTAAATAAGCCCAGTTAATCCTCCATTTAAAATTCTTACACTTTATTTTCATATTTTTATTTTTCTGTCAATCTTTTTTTTTCATTTTCTTTCCTTTCTAAATGATTGCCTTCATTCCACATGTTATTTTTTCCCTTTTATGAAACTCATAGTTGCTTTAAATTCTGTCTTTATTTTCCTCTTTTCTCTCTGTCGTCCTTTTCCTTAAAACTTATTTTCACTGCATTTTCCAACTATACTTTTTTTATTGTTAGTTCTCCTTTTTTTATGATTTTTTTCTTGTTTTCCTTCTTCTTCTTCTTTCTTCTTTCTTTTTCTTCTTCTTCTTCTGTCTTATAAATTTACTTTCTTCTCAGCTCTATTATTTCTTCGATTTTTCTACTTTCTTTTTCTTCGTCTCCTTTTTCTTCTTTCTTCTTTCTTTTTCTTCTTCTTCTTTTTCTTCTTTCTTCTTCTTTCTTTTTCTTCTTCTTCTTCTGTTTTATAAATTCACTTTTTCTCAGCTTTATTATTTCTTCGATTTTTCTACTTTCTTTTTCTTCGTCTTCTTTTTCTTCTTCTTCTTTCTTCTTCTTTCTTTTTCTTCTTCTTCTTCTTCTTTTTTCTTCTTTTTCTTCTTCTTCTGTTTTAGAAATTTACTTTCTTCTCAGCTCTACTATTTCTTCGATTTTTCTACTTACTTTTTCTTCGTCTTCTTTTTCTTCTTCTTCTTTCTTCTTATTTTCTTTTTCTTCTTCTTCTTCTTTTTCTTCTTATTTCTTCTTCTTTCTTTTTCTTCTTCTTCTTCTCTTTTATAAATCCACTTTCTTCTCAGCTCTATTATTTCTTCGATTTTTCTACTTTCTTTTTTTTCGTCTTCTTTTTCTTCTTTTTTCTTCTTCTTTCTTTTTCTTCTTCTTTCTTCTTCTTTCTTTTTCTTCTTCTTCTTCTTCTTCTGTTTTATATATTCACTTTCTTCTCAGCTCTATTATTTCTTCGATTTTTCTACTTTCTTTTTCATCGTCTTCTTTTTCTTCTTCTTCTTTCTTCTTCTTTATTTTCTTCTTCTTCTTCTTTTTCTTCTTATTTCTTCTTCTTTCTTTTTCTTCTTCTTCTTCTCTTTTATAAATCCACTTTCTTCTCAGCTCTATTATTTCTTCGTTTTTTCTACTTTCTTTTTTTTCGTCTTCTTTTTCTTCTTTTTTCTTCTTCTTTCTTTTTCTTCTTTCTTCTTCTTTCTTTTTCTTCTTCTTCTTCTTCTCTTTTATATATTCACTTTCTTCTCAGCTCTATTATTTCTTCGATTTTTCTACTTTCTTTTTCTTCGTCTCCTTTTTCTTCTTTCTTCTTTCTTTTTCTTCTTCTTTTTTTTCTTCTTCTTCTTCTTTCTTCTTCTTGCTTTTTCTTCTTCTTCTTCTTCTGTTTTATAAATTCACTTTCTTCTCAGCTCTATTATTTCTTCGATTTTTCTACTTTCTTTTTCTTCGTCTCCTTTTTCTTCTTTCTTCTTTCTTTTACTTCTTCTTCTTTTTCTTCTTTCTTCTTTCTTTTTCTTCTTCTTCTTCTGTTTTATATATTCACTTTCTTCTCAGCTCTATTATTTCTTCGATTTTTCTACTTTCTTTTTCTTCGTCTCCTTTTTCTTCTTTTTTCTTCTTTTTTCTTTTTCTTCTTCTTCTTTCTTCTTCTTTCTTTTTCTTCTTCTTCTTCTTCTGTTTTATAAATTCACTTTCTTCTCAGCTCTATTATTTCTTCGATTTTTCTACTTTCTTTTTCTTCGTCTCCTTTTTCTTCTTTCTTCTTTCTTTTACTTCTTCTTCTTTTTCTTCTTTCTTCTTTCTTTTTCTTCTTCTTCTGTTTTATATATTCACTTTCTTCTCAGCTCTATTATTTCTTCGATTTTTCTACTTTCTTTTTCTTCGTCTTCTTTTTCTTCTTTCTTCTTTCTTTTTCTTCTTCTTCTTCTTTTTCTTCTTCTTTATTCTTCTTTCCTTTTCTTCTTCTTCTCTTTTATAAATTTAATTTCTTCTCAGCTCTATTATTTCTTCGATTTTTCTACTTTCTTTTTCTTCGTCTTCTTTTTCTTCTTTCTTTTTCTTCTTCTTCTTCTTTTTCTTCTTCTTTCTTCTTCTTTCTTTTCTTCTTCTTCTTCTCTTTTATAAATTCACTTTCTTCTCAGCTCTATTATTTCTTCGATTTTTCTACTTTCTTTTTCTTCGTCTCCTTTTTCTTCTTCTTTCTTTTTCTTCTTCTTCTTCTTTTTCTTCTTCTTTCTTCTTCTTTCTTTTCTTCTTCTTCTTCTCTTTTATAAATTCACTTTCTTCTCAGCTCTATTATTTCTTCGATTTTTCTACTTTCTTTTTCTTCTTTTTCTTCTTTCTTCTTCTTCTTCTTCTTTTTCCTTCTTTTTCAGTCTTTAGCTTTCGGTCTGTATGTAATGCTGCATTCTTTCAGCTAATTTTCTTCACTGCTTTCTTATTTATTCGATTTTTCTTCTTATTATTATTTCTTCTTCTTCTTCTTTTTACTTCTTCCTCTTCTTTTTCTTCTCCTCCTTCTTCTTCTTCTTCCTCCTCTTCTTCTTCTTCTTCTTCTTCTTTCTTTATGTTTCAGCTTTTATCTTATTACTTTTATTTATTCGATTTCTCCACTGTTAATTCTTTTTCTTTTTCTTCTTTAGTGTTTATCTTTCAAGTTTTATCACGTTTTAGAAATTCACCCCACTTTCTTCTCTTTTCTCTTCTTTCTCAGATTTTTTCCCCATTTTTCTTATGTCTCACCTTCTTTTCTCCATCGACCTTTATCCTTCATTTTTTTTATCTTATTTAATGTTTCATAATATTTTATATTATATTTTGTCTCTCTTTTATATTTAGTTTTATCCTCGTTTTTCCTCTTTTTCTGTTACTTTTTCGTTTATAGTTCATTATTTTTCTTATATTTTAAGTTGTAATGTCTTAAAACTGGTCCACCCTTTTCTTGCTTTACATTTTTATTCCTCTGGCCTTCTTCTTCTTCCTCTTCTCCTACTCCTCCTCCTCATTCTTCTTCTTCTTCTTTTACTTCTTCTTCTTCTTCTTCTTCTTCTTCTGTTCCATCTGTACATTTCTTCCTATTTTTCTTTTATTTGCCTTTAATAATCCTTTATAATGTTTCTCTTTCACTCTTCTCCTATTTTCCTACGTCATCAATGTTCCTCTTCGCGACCTATCAATCTTTTCTTAGTCCCCTTATTTACTTTAAAACCCAGCTTTTATATCTACTGGTTCTAATATATAAGCGTCTGGTTCAATTGCCATCTATCGGAGTTCGAGTCAAACAAAGCATTCTTTATCAATTAACTGTAACATTCGTTAGGAAAAACATTCACTCTTCAGTTGTTTTGTTCTTATTTCACTTCATTCAGTCATCCGCTTCAAATAATTCTTACTCGTCTCAGATTTCGTTTTTACATTTTTGTCTTCTAAAAGCCATTTCAACTTTAAATATTTCTTCTTATTTTACATTATTTGCGAACATCGGAGTCGATGCAACTTAAATGTCCAAAAGATCCTCTCAGTATTTCAAAAGACGCTTTCTGATTTGTTTTTCTGATGGTAAATCTGAAATGCTGTAAACAAAATGGCCGCGCATTAATTGGTATACTTTTCAGAAATCTGATGGCAACTTATTCTGTCAAAGAAAATAAAATCCTTTGAGGTGACGGATGTCTGCCTGGAAAATAAACTAAGAGACAAGATTAAGGGATAGCACTTAACCATCGTTAATTGATTGGACAACTTAATCAGATTAATTGCACGCATTTGTATGAAAGACTATTTGTTCTATTCAAGGATCCTAAAGTGTAATTCGAACCTTGAGATGTAGTGATTTATTTGATCTCAAAAGGGTACTTGCTGCCCGCAAAAGCCTAGGGGCGAACGTTCATTCTAATACTTTCAAAGATCGTGATCGCATTTCGATTTATATATACTATTTTTATCCTATAGATGTGACACAAGGGCGAAAGCATACCCAGTGAAGATCGAACTCACTATTCAGTCGTTATTGATCTTAAAGCTAAATGCATTGACTAAGTTTCTACCGTCACTGGGAAAAAAGTTCGTTGGGAACACCAAAGGAAACAATTCACGAAAATTTACGTGAGTGACAATAGCTTAAAAACTTCGAGTCACACCAGCAACAACTCACACTATTCACTAGTCACGAGTCAAGACTAAGAAATAAAACGCCCCCTCCCAGTAATTTGGTTTCGCGTTATATAGAGTCTACTTCGTATATCTCGAAAAGTCTCGCGTGACAATATTGTCTTTAGATATTTTGACTCACGGGGCGGACATTTTCCTTTCTGCATATTTTACGTGCAAGGCATGTGTGAACATTTTGCGTCGGTAAGTCTTTTGTCTTTTAATCTTTTTCAGTGTTTGCGGGGTGTGGTGAGTCTTTTAACAGAGGACGAATTATGAGACACAGACATTCGAAAGCGCATTGGGATTCCAAAATCTAAGCAGAGTATTAGGAAATAAATAAATAAAAGAGTACTACTACTGTTATCAGTTCTCTGTTACGTAATATCAGTGCTCCTATATGACAATGAATGCTGAAAAATCTCCTCACAGATGAAGAAGAGACTGGAAGCAACAGAAATTTGGTTTAACAGAAGGATGCTGAGAATATCATGGACCGAACATGCCACCAACAATAAAGTTCTAGAGAAAATGGAAACGAAAATGGTACTAATACTTAACATTGGGAAGTTGACATTTATAGAGCACATAATGAGGAAAAAGGGCGTGGAAAATTTGATACTCACATGGCAGATTGACAGCAAGAGTGACAGAGGAAAGCAATGCGTAACCTACACAGCGGGCTTTATTAAATGTATGGCGGAGCAGGGCGATAACAAAAAGACAAAATTTATTAAGTACTACAAAGGAAATACAATTGTGGAGAGCCATGATCACCAATGTCCTAAAGAGACACAGCGTACAGAAGAATAAAGGGAGGAGAAGAGAAAGGATATAAAAATGATTTTCCGTAAAGTGATGAATCACAAAACATAACAAAAATGAGAAAAAGGAAATGAAAGAGGAAAAAGAGCTCTATCCCATAAAGTAGTAGTTCGTAGGAAAAATCTATTTTATTGAAACCTTTTTTTATATCTTGAACTTGGAGCAATATAGTAATGGTAATATTAGCCGTTTGCCTATAAGCAGACATTTGGCATTCATTAATCGTGCGGCTACTATAGCTTTCGGTTGAAATGTAAAACAAAAAGTTCTCTTAAAACAATTTCTTAAATTAAAACATGTTTTTTCAAGTTCAGTAGTCGCTATCACTCTTTCCATTATTGAGGGGGGGTTCCTTCCTAACTTTTTTTGAAGCGGTGTGGAATGTTAACATCCTGATTATCTCATCATTTTCTTTTCTAGTTAGATGTGTAATCCATTTTCGTCGTTGCTGCTCTTGGCAGTCCGTAAATGATATAGTTTCTGTTTTTTGGTACAGTTCTCTGTTTGTAGTTTTCTGTAACGCCAGTTTCCAATGTTCAAAGAAGGATGATCTTTGCCAAAACTCACAGACTTTATTCGCTCAAATCTCTTTTTGACCATTAATCTAAGAAAGCGGTTGTACACAGCTGACAGTTTAGATATTTCTGACAAGAGTTTAGAGCCATGCACGACTTTCATATAGATGCTATGCACTGTGCTAGAACCCCGTCAGAAATATCTAAACTGTCAGCTGCATACAACAGCTTAAAAATATTATTGTTAACCAAGCGAAATTCGAAATTTATTTCAGAATCTTACTTATTATAAAACGCAAATTGTGTGTGTGTGTGTGTGTGTGTCTGTACGTTTATATATTGGATCGGATTTCCTACATTTTTCAACCAATTTCAACAAAACTTCACAGGACTACGTAAAATTACCTTGCGGTGGTTCTGAGAGTGCCAAAAATTGGAAAAACACAATTGTTCTTGCACGAAATCAATTTGAAAACGCGATTAAGAGGCATTAATGAAAGGGGGACAACTCATATCGAGTTATACTTATTAATATTGAGTTATCAAGTTATACTTATTATAAAACCCAGGTTGGTTCTTTGTGTGTGTGTGTGTGTGTGTGTGCTCGTTTGTATATTGGATCTGATTTCCTACATTTTTCAACCGATTTCAACAAAACTTCACTTTTTTTTGGCAAGTAGTGTTTCTTATTGTCTTGCACACTTTTTCTTTATTTTTACATTCAGAATACTTTAAAAATTTAATTTACAAGACAATTGTTTATAATAAAATTCTATTCAATCGATAGACTCTTAACGATTGAAAACAATGTTTTTGTTTGAGTTTGGGTTTGACCAATTCGTAAAAAAAAAACTAATTAAGACATGCGTGTCCGTCAACATTAAACAATAATCTTCAAAAGTCAAAATTACACTCACACAAGAAAAAAACATGCCAACATCCCCACCCACATATGGCGCTTTTCTTCCTTTCAGTAGAGTTATATACGAATAAATTGTCGCTGCCGACACTGGAGTTTGAACACTGATCACCAGAGAGCAAACGCAGGCGATCCCATTTTCAATAAATAGATCACGTGAGGTAAAGGAAATGTATATATGGGAATTAGCGTGGCGTCTAATCGATCTCTATTTCTTTTCTGTCCTCTGTTACTATACGGAGCGCAATTCTCCCTGGGTAAGACGATAAACTAAGTCCAACAGAAAAGCCTCTGATCAGAAGGTTTGAGGAACATGGAACCACCTCTTAATTGCTAGTGTTCCTAGGTCCACACTGAAATTGGGATCCAAACAATATGGAAGTGTAAAGATGGATGTTAATACCAGAAATACTTTTTAAGAAAAAAATATTGCCAGCAATACATTTTTGAAAAAAACAAAGAAGATTTATAAAAAAAATAATATTATCAGCAACAAAATTTTTGTCGGCATTAAATAACCCATTGAGGTTGATATGCCATAAAAAAAAAAAAAAACCAAACTAAACTATCACTATGAATCTATTTCAAAATTTTGTTGGCATTAAATTACCCACTGAGGTTCATATATCATACAACAAAACAACCAACCCAAAAGGAATGAAAATATTGTCAGTTTCAAATAACCCATTGAGGTTGATATGCCATAAAACAAAATAAACTAAAGCAAAGAATACATATTCTATTCATACGAATCGCTCCTAAAAATGTCGGCATTAAATAACCCATTCATTCACATATGCCATAAAAACAAAAAACCATAAACTAAACTAAAAGCAAAATACATATTCTATTCATACGAATCGCTCCTAAAAATGTCGGCATTAAATAACCCATTGAGGTTGATATGCCATAAAACAAAATAAACTAAAGCAAAAATACATATTCTATTCATACGAATCTAAAATGTCGGCATTAAATAACCCATTCAGCAAAGAATACATATTCTATTCATACGAATCGCTCCTAAAAATGTCGGCATTAAATAAAATACATATTCTATTCATAAAAATCGCCGGCATTAAATAAACTAAATCTATTCCTATACGAATCGCTCTAAAAATGTCGGCATTAAATAACCCATTCAGGTTGATATGCCATAAAACAAAAAAATAATAAACTAAAAATGTCGGCATTAAATAACCCATTCAGAATGCCATAAAACAAAATAAACTTCTATTTCTATTCACGAATCGCTCCTAAAAATGTCGGCATTAAATAACCCATTCAGATTGATATGCCATAAAACAAAATAAACTAAAGCAAAGAATACATATTCTATTCATACGAATCGCTCCTAAAAATGTCGGCATTAAATAACCCATTCAGGTTGATATGCCATAAAACAAAATAAACTAAAGCTAAAGCAAAGAATACATATTCTATTCATAAACGAATCGCTCCTAAAAAATGTCGGCATTAAATAACCCATTCAGGTTGATATGCCATAAAAAAATAAACAAAAAAGAAACTAAAGCAAAAATGTCGGCATACATATTCTATTCAAAAGAATACGAATCGCTCCTAAAATGTCGTCGGCCATTAAATAACCCATTCAGAATCGCTCCTAAAAATGTCGTTGATATGCCATAAAACAAAAATAAACTAAAGCAAAGAATACATATTCTATTCATACGAATCGCTCCTAAAAATGTCGGCATTAAATAACCCATTCAGGTTGATATGCCATAAAAAAAAAAACTAAACTAAAGCAAAAGAATACATATTCTATTCATACGAATCGCTCTAAAAATGTCGGCATTAAATAACCCATTCAGGTTGATATGCCATAAAACAAAATAAACTAAAGCAAAGAATACATATTCTATTCATACGAATCGCTCCTAAAAATGTCGGCATTAAATAACCCATTCAGGTTGATATGCCATAAAACAAAATAAACTAAAAAAATAATACATATTCTATTCATACGAATCGCTCCGCTAAAAATGTCGGCATTAAATAACCCATTCAGGTTGATATGCCATAAAACAAAATAAACTAAAGCAAAGAATACATATTCTATTCAAAATCGCTCCTAAAAATAAAATAACCCAAAGATATGCCATAAAACAAAATAAACTTACATATTCTATTCATACGAATCGCTCCTAAAAATGTCGGCATTAAATAAGGTTGATATGCCCAAACAAAATTCAAAGCAAAAGTTGATTCATACGAATCGCTCCTAAAATGTCGGCAAAATAAATTCAGGTTGAAAAAAACAAAATAAACTAAAGCAAAAGAATACATATTCTATTCATACGAATCGCTCCTAAAAATAACCCATCGGCATTAAATAAACCCATTCAGGTTGATATGCCATAAAACAAAATAAACTAAAGCAAAAAAAAATAAATATTCTATTCATTCATACGAATCGCTCCTAAAAATGTCGGCATTAAATAACCCATTCAGGTTGATATGCCATAAAACAAAATAAACTAAAGCAAAGAATACATATTCTATTCATACGAATCGCTCCTAAAAATGTCGGCATTAAATAACCCATTCAGGTTGATATGCCATAAAACAAAATAAACTAAAGCAAAGAATACATATTCTATTCATACGAATCGCTCCTAAAAATGTCGGCATTAAATAACCCATTCAGGTTGATATGCCAAAATAAAAAAGCAAAAATAAATTCTATTCAAGAAAAAAATACGGCATATTCTATTCCATAAAACAAAATCGCAAAAGAATCATATTCTATTCAAAAAAATGTCGGCATTAAATAACCCATTCAGGTTGATATGCCATAAAACAAAATAAACTAAAGCAAAGAATACATATTCTATTCATACGAATCGCTCCTAAAAATGTCGGCATTAAATAACCCATTCAGGTTGATATGCCATAAAACAAAATAAACTAAAGCAAATTCATACGAATACATTAAATAACCCATTCTATTCCATAAAACAAATCGCTTTCTAAAAATGTCGGGCATTAAATAACCCATTCAGGTTGATATGCCATAAAACAAAAAATAAACTAAAGCAAAGAATACATATTCTATTCATACGAATCGCTCCTAAAAAATGTCGGCATTAAATAACCCATTCAGGTTGATATGCCATAAAACAAAATAAACTAAAGCAAAGAATACATATTCTATTCATACGAATCGCTCCTAAAAATGTCGGCATTAAATAACCCATTCAGGTTGATATGCCATAAAACAAAATAAACTAAAGCAAAGAATACATATTCTATTCATACGAATCGCTCCTAAAAATGTCGGCATTAAATAACCCATTCAGGTTGATATGCCATAAAACAAAATAAACTAAAGCAAAGAATACATATTCTATTCATAATGAATCGCTCCTAAAAATGTCGGCATTAAATAACCCATTCAGGTTGATATGCCATAAAAACAAAGAATACATATTCTATTCATTACGAATCGCTCCTAAAAATGTCGGCATTAAATAACCCATTCAGGTTGATATGCCATAAACAAAATATACTAAAGCAAAGAATACATATTTTATTCCTACGAATCGCTCCTAAAAATGTCGGCATTAAATAACCCATTCAGGTTGATATGCCATAAAACAAAATAAACTAAAGCAAAGAATACATATTCTATTCATACGAATCGCTCCCTAAAAATGTCGGCATTAAATAACCCATTCAGGTTGATATGCCATAAAACAAAATAAACTAAAGCAAAGAATACATATTCTATTCATACGAATCGCTCCTAAAATGTCGGCATTAAATAACCCATTCAGTCCCTAAAAATAAACTAAAGCAAAGAATACATATTTTATTCATACGATTAAATAACCCATTCAGGTTGATATGCCATTAAAAATAAACTAAAAAGCAAAGAATACATATTCTATTCAGAATCGCTCCTGAAAATGTCGGCATTAAATAACCCATTCAAATGCCAAAAACAAAATAAACTAAAAGCAAAGAATACATATTCTATTCATACGAATCGCTCCTAAAAATGTCGGCATTAAATAACCCATTCAGGTTGATATGCCATAAACAAAATAAAACAAAAATAAACTAAAGCAAAAAATACATATTCTATTCATAAAACAAAATCGCTCTACGAAAAAAATGTCGGCATTAAATAACCCATTCAGGTTGATATGCCATAAAACAAAATAAACTAAAGCAAAGAATACATATTCTATTCATACGAATCGCTCCTAAAAATGTCGGCATTAAATAACCCATTCAGGTTGATATGCCATAAAACAAAATAAACTAAAGCAAAGAATACATATTCTATTCATACGAATCGCTCCTAAAAATGTCGGCATTAAATAACCCATTCAGGTTGATATGCCATAAAACAAAATAAACTAAAGCAAAGAATACATATTCTATTCATACGAATCGCTCCTAAAAATGTCGGCATTAAATAACCCATTCAGGTTGATATGCCATAAAACAAAAATAAACTAAAGCAAAGAATACATATTCTATTCATACGAATCGCTCCTAAAAATGTCGGCATTAAATAACCCATTCAGATTGATATGCCATAAAACAAAATAAACTAAAGCAAAGAATACATATTCTATTCATACGAATCGCTCCTAAAAATGTTCAGGCATTAAACTAAAGCAAAGAATACATATTCTATTCATACAGGTAAAAATGATTAAATAACCCATTCAAATGCCAAAAACAAAAATAAACTAAAGCAAATAATACATATTCTATTCATACGAAAAAAATACATATTCCCATTCATTCATAAAACAAAATAAACTAAAGCTCATATTCTATTCCAAAATCGCTCCTAAAAAATGTCGGCATTAAATAACCCATTCAGATTGATATGCCATAAAACAAAATAAACTAAAGCAAAGAATACATATTCTATTCATATATGCCATAAACAAAAAATAAACTAAAATCGCTCCTAAAAATGTCGGCATTAAATAACCCATTCAGGTTGATATGCCATAAAACAAAAATAAACTAAAGCAAAGAATACATATTCTATTCATACGAATCGCTCCTAAAAAATGTCGGCATTAAAAACCCATTCAGTTGATATGCCCATAAAACAAATAAAATAAACTAAAGCAAAAATTAAACAGATCGCTCCTAAAAATGTCCCCCATTCAGGTTGATATGCCATAAAACAAAATAAACTAAAGCAAATAATACATATTCTATTCATACGAATCGCTCAAATAACCCATTCAGGTTGATATGCCATAAAACAAAATAAACTAAAGCAAAGAATACATATTCTATTCATACGAATCGCTCCTAAAAAATGTCGGCATTAAATAACCCATTCAGGTTGATATGCCATAAAACAAAATAAACTAAAGCAAAGAATACATATTCTATTCATAAAACAAATCGCAAAGAATCCTAAAAAATGTCGGCATTAAATAACCCATTCAGGTTGATATGCCATAAAACAAAATAAACTAAAGCAAAGAATACATATTCTATTCATACGAATCGCTCCCTAAAAATGTCGGCATTAAATAACCCATTCAGTTTGATATGCCATAAAACAAAATATAACTAAAGCAAAAGAATACATATTCTATTCATACGAATCGCTCCTAAAAATGTCGGCATTAAATAACCCATTCAGGTTGATATGCCATAAAACAAAATAAACTAAAGCAAAGAATACATATTCTATTCATACGAATCGCTCCTAAAAATGTCGGCATTAAATAACCCATTCAGGTTGATATGCCATAAAACAAAAAAACTAAAGCTAAATTCATACGCAAAAATGAAAATAACCCATTCATATTCTATTCATATTCGAATCGCTCCTAAAAATGTCGGCATTAAAAATAACCCATTCAGGTTGATATGCCATAAAACAAAATAAACTAAAGCAAAGAATACATATTCTATTCATACGAATCGCTCCTAAAAATGTCGGCATTAAATAACCCATTCAGGTTGATATGCCATAAAACAAAAAGCAAAGAATAAACTAAAAAATGTCGGCAAAATAACCCATTTCAGAATACATATTCTACATATTCTATTCATACGAATCGCTCTAAAAATGTCGGCATTAAATAACCCATTCAGGTTGATATGCCATAAAACAAAATAAACTAAAACAAAGAATACATATTCTATTCATACGAATCGCTCTAAAAAATGTCGGCATTAAATAACCCATTCGGTTGATATGCCATAAAACAAAATAAACTAAAGCAAAGAATACATATTCTATTCATACGAATCGCTCCTAAAAATGTCGGCATTAAATAACCCATTCAGGTTGATATGCCATAAAACAAAATAAACTAAAGCAAAGAATACATATTCTATTCATACGAATCGCTCCTAAAAATGTCGGCATTAAATAACCCATTCAGGTTGATATGCCATAAAACAAAATAAACTAAAACAAAGAATACATATTCTATTCATACGAATCGCTCCTAAAAATGTCGGCATTAAATAACCCATTCAGGTTGATATGCCATAAAACAAAAAATAAACTAAAGCAAAGAATACATATTCTATTCATACGAATCGCTCCTAAAAATGTCGGCATTAAATAACCCATTCAGGTTGATATGCCATAAAACAAAATAAACTAAAGCAAAAGAATACATATTCTATTCATACGAATCGCTCCTAAAAATGTCGGCATTAAATAACCCATTCAGGTTGATATGCCATAAAACAAAATAAACTAAAGCAAATTCATACGAAAAAATACCCATTCATTGATATGCCATAAAACAAAATAAACTAAAGCAAAAATACATATTCTATTCATACGAAATCGCTCCTAAAAAATGTCGGCATTAAATAACCCATTCAGGTTGATATGCCATAAAACAAAATATACTAAAGCAAAGAATACATATTCTATTCATACTAATCGCTCCTAAAAATGTCGGCATTAAATAACCCATTCAGGTTGATATGCCATAAAACAAAATAAACTAAAGCAAAAAATACATATTCTATTCATACGAATCGCTCCTAAAAATGTCGGCATTAAATAACCCATTCAGGTTGATATGCCATAAAACAAAATAAACTAAAGCAAAAATACATATTCTATTCATACGAATCGGCTCCTAAAAAACAAAATGTCGGCAAAAATTAAATAACCCATTCAGGTTGATATGCCATAAAACAAAATAAACTAAAGCAAAGAATACATATTCTATTCATACGAATCGCTCCTAAAAATGTCGGCATTAAATAACCCATTCAGGTTGATATGCCATAAAACAAAATAAACTAAAGCAAAGAATACATATTCTATTCATACGAATCGCTCCTAAAAATGTCGGCATTAAATAACCCATTCTAAAAGGTTGATATGCCATAAAAATCGCTCCCTAAAAATAAAATAACCCATTCAAAGCAAAGAATACATATTCTATTCCATACGAATCGCTCCTAAAAATGTCGGCTTAAAAACCCATTCAGTTGATATGCCATAAAACAAAATAAACTAAAAAGAATAATATTCTATTCAGGTTGCTCCTAAAAATGTCGGCATTAAATAACCCATTCAAAATAAAAACAAAATAAACTAAAGCAAAGAATACATATTCTATTCATACGAATCGCTCCTAAAATGTCGGCATTAAATAACCCATTCAGGTTGATATGCCATAAAACAAAATAAACTAAAGCAAAGAATACATATTCTATTCATACGAATCGCTCCTAAAAATGTCGGCATTAAATAACCCATTCAGGTTGATATGCCATAAAACAAAATAAACTAAAGCAAAGAATACATATTCTATTCATACGAATCGCTCCTAAAAATGTCGGCATTAAATAACCCATTCAGGTTGATATGCCATAAAACAAAATAAACTAAAGCAAAGAATACATATTCTATTCATACGAATCGCTCCT
Organism: Acanthosepion pharaonis; assembly: GCA_903632075.3. Classification (NCBI taxonomy): domain Eukaryota; kingdom Metazoa; phylum Mollusca; class Cephalopoda; order Sepiida; family Sepiidae; genus Acanthosepion; species Acanthosepion pharaonis. The sequence goes on along the minus strand of CAHIKZ030000560.1, from coordinate 279,403 downwards.
AAAAATGTCGGCATTAAATAACCCATTCAGGTTGATATGCCATAAAACAAAAAACTAAACAAAGAATAAATACGAATCAAAAATGTCGGCATTAAATAACCCATTCATTCCATATTCAAAGAATACATATTCTATTCATACGAATCGCTCCTAAAAATGTCGGCATTAAATAACCCATTCAGGTTGATATGCCATAAAAAAAAATAAACTAAAGCAAAGAATACATATTCTATTCATACGAATCGCTCCCTAAAAATGTCGGCATTAAATAACCGGCATTAAATAACCCATTTCTATTCATACGGTTGATAAAAATGCCGGCATTAAAAACAAAATAAAAACAAAAAAAACTAAAGCAAAGAATACATATTCTATTCATACGAATCGCTCCTAAAAATGTCGGCATTAAATAACCCATTCAGGTTGATATGCCAAAATAAAACAAAAATAAACTAAAGCAAAAATGAAAATACATATTCTATTCATACGAATCATATTCCTAAAAAAAATGTCGGCATTAAATAACCCATTCAGATTGATATGCCATAAAACAAAATATACTAAAACAAAGAATACATATTCTATTCATACGAATCGCTCCTAAAAATGTCGGCATTAAATAACCCATTCAGGTTGATATGCCATAAAACAAAATAAACTAAAGCAAAGAATACATATTCTATTCATACGAATCGCTCCTAAAAATGTCGGCATTAAATAACCCATTCAGGTTGATATGCCATAAAACAAAATAAACTAAAAAAAAAGAATACATATTCTATTCATACGAATCGCTCCTAAAAATGTCGGCATTAAATAACCCATTCAGGTTGATATGCCATAAAACAAAATAAACTAAAGCAAAGAATACATATTCTATTCATACGAATCGCTCCTAAAAATGTCGGCAAAAATGTCGGCATTAAATAACCCATTCAGGTTGATATGCCATAAAACAAAATAAACTAAAGCAAAGAATACATATTCTATTCATACGAATCGCTCCTAAAAATGTCGGCATTAAATAACCCATTCAGGTTGATATGCCATAAAAACAAAATAAACTAAAGCAAAGAATACATATTCTATTCATACGAATCGCTCCTAAAAATGTCGGCATTAAATAACCCATTCAGGTTGATATGCCATAAAAAAATAAACAAAATAAACTAAAGCGCTCCTAAAAATAAGCAAAGAAAGAATACATATTCTATTCATATTCATTAAATAACCGAATCGCCATAAAACAAAATATCCATAAAAATGTCCTAAAATGGCATTAAATAACCCATTCAGGTTGATATGCCATAAAACAAAATAAACTAAAGCAAAGAATACATATTCTATTCATACGAATCGCTCCTAAAAATGTCGGTTAAATAACCCATTCAGGTTGATATGCCATAAAACAAAATAAACTAAAGCAAAGAATACATATTCTATTCATACGAATCGTCCTAAAAATGTCGGCATAAATAACCCATTCAAAACCAAAAACAAAATAAACTAAAGCAAAGAATACATATTCTATTCATACGAATCGCTCCTAAAAATGTCGGCATTAAATAACCCATTCAGGTTGATATGCCATAAAACAAAAATAAACTAAAGCAAAGAATACATATTCTATTCATACGAATCGCTCCTAAAAATGTCGGCATTAAATAACCCATTCAGGTTGATATGCCATAAAACAAAATAAACTAAAGCAAAGAATACATATTCTATTCATACGAATCGCTCCTAAAAATGTCGGCATTAAATAACCCAACCCATTCAAAGAATTGATTCATGCCGCTCCTAAAACAAAATAACCCAATATGCCAAAAACAAAATAAACTAAAGAATACATATTCTATTCATACGAATCGCTCCTAAAAATGTCGGCATTAAATAACCCATTCAGGTTGATATGCCATAAAACAAAATAAACTAAAGCAAAGAATACATATTCTATTCATACGAATCGCTCCTAAAAATGTCGGCATTAAATAACCCATTCAGGTTGATATGCCATAAAACAAAATAAATTCATAAAGCAAAAATGAATTACATATTTTATTCAAAGAATATATTCTATTCATACGAATCGCTCCTAAAAATGTCGGCATTAAATAACCCATTCAGGTTGATATGCCATAAAACAAAATAAACTAAAGCAAAGAATACATATTCTATTCATACGAATCGCTCCTAAAAATGTCGGCATTAAATAACCCATTCAGGTTGATATGCCATAAAACAAAATAAACTAAAGCAAAGAATACATATTCTATTCATACGAATCGCTCCTAAAATCGGCATTAAATAACCCATTCAAAATGCCATAAAAACAAAATAAACTAAAGCAAAGGAATCGCTCCTAAAAATTAAATAACCCCATTCAGGTTGATATGCCATAAAACAAAAATAAACTAAAGCAAAGAATACATATTCTATTCATACGAATCGCTCCTAAAAATGTCGGCATTAAATAACCCAGGTTGATATGCCATAAACAAAATAAACTAAAGCAAAGAATACATATTCTATTCATTCATACGAATCCCATTCAAATTGATGTCCAAAAATAAAAAAGCAAAGAATGTGCCCCATTCAAATATGCCATAAAACAAAATAAACTAAAGCAAAGAATACATATTCTATTCATACGAATCGCTCCTAAAAATTCAGTCGGCATTAAATAACCCAAAAATTCATTAAATAACCCATTCAGGTTGATATGCCATAAAACAAAATAAACTAAAGCAAAGAATACATATTCTATTCATACGAATCGCTCCTAAAAATGTCGGCATTAAATAACCCATTCAGGTTGATATGCCATAAAACAAAATAAACTAAAGCAAAGAATACATATTCTATTCATACGAATCGCTCCTAAAAATGTCGGCATTAAATAACCCATTCATATGGTTGAAAATAAACTAAAGCAAAGAATACATGCCATAAAAAAATAACCCAAAATGCCATAAACAAAATAAAAAGCAAAGAATACATATTCTATTCATACGAATCGCTCCTAAAAATGTCGGCATTAAATAACCCATTCAGGTTGATATGCCATAAAACAAAATAAACTAAAGCAAAGAATACATATTCTATTCATACGAATCGCCCCTAAAAATGTCGGCATTAAATAACCCATTCAGGTTGATATGCCATAAAACAAAATAAACTAAAGCAAAGAATACATATTCTATTCATACGAATCGCTCCTAAAATGTCAGCATTAAATAACCCATTCAGGTTGATATGCCGCCAAAACAAAAAATAAACTAAAACAAAAATACATATTCTATTCATAAATCGCTCCTAAAAAATGTCGGCATTAAATAACCCATTCAGGTTGATATGCCAATACAAAATAAACTAAAACAAAGAATACAAATTCATACGAATCGCTCCTAAAAATGTCGGCATTAAATAACCCATTCAATATAAAACAAAATAAACTAAAGCAAAGAATACATATTCTATTCATACGAATCGCTCCTAAAAATGTCGGCATTAAATAACCCATTCAGGTTGATATGCCATAAACAAAATGAACTAAAGCAAAGAATACATATTCTATTCATACGAATCGCTCCTAAAAATGTCGGCATTAAATAACCCATTCAGATTGATATGCCATAAAACAAAATAAACTAAAGCAAAGAATACATATTCTATTCATACGAATCGCTCCTAAAATGTTAAATAACGGCATTAAATAACCATATTCATTCAGAATCGTTGATATCGGCATTAAATAACCCATTCAGGTTGAAACCAAAATAAACTAAAGCAAAGAATACATATTCTATTCATACGAATCGCTCCTAAAAAATGTCGGCATTAAATAACCCATTCAGGTTGATATGCCATAAAACAAAATAAACTAAAGCAAAGAATACATATTCTATTCATACGAATCGCTCCTAAAAATGTCGGCATTAAATAACCCATTCAGGTTGATATGCCATAAAACAAAATAAACTAAAGCAAACATATTCTATTCATACGAATCGCTCCTAAAAATGTCGGCATTAAATAACCCATTCAGGTTGATATGCCATAAACAAAATAAACTAAAGCAAAGAATATATATTCTATTCATACGAATCGCTCCTAAAAATGTCGGCATTAAATAACCCATTCAGGTTGATATGCCATAAAACAAAATAAACTAAAGCAAAAAAATACATATTCTATTCATAAAATCGCTCCTAAAAATGTCGGCATTAAATAACCCATTCAGGTTGATATGCCATAAAACAAAATAAACTAAAGCAAAGAATACATATTCTATTCATACGAATCGCTCCTAAAAATGTCGGCATTAAATAACCCATTCAGGTTGATATGCCATAAAACAAAATAAACTAAAGCAAAGAATACATATTCTATTCATACGAATCGCTCCTAAAAATGTCGGCATTAAATAACCCATTCAGGTTGATATGCCATAAAACAAAATAAACTAAAAGAATACATATTCTATTCATAATCGCTCCTAAAATGTCGGCATTAAATAACCCATTCAGGTTGATATGCCATAAAACAAAATAAACTAAAGCAAAGAATACATATTCTATTCATACGAATCGCTCCTAAAAATGTCGGCATTAAATAACCCATTCAGGTTGATATGCCATAAAACAAAATAAACTAAAGCAAAGAATACATATTCTATTCATACGAATCGCTCCTAAAAATGTCGGCATTAAATAACCCATTCAGGTTGATATGCCATAAAACAAAATAAACTAAAGCAAAGAATACATATTCTATTCATACGAATCGCTCCTAAAAATGTCGGCATTAAATAACCCATTCAGGTTGATATGCCATAAAAAAAATAAACAAAATAAATTCTAAAGTCGGCAAAATAACCATTCAGGTTGAATAAAAACAAAAATATTACTATTTCATACGAATCGCTCCTAAAAATGTCGGCATTAAATAACCCATTCAGGTTGATATGCCATAAAAAAAATAAACAAAATAAATCTAAATTCTATTCTTACGCAAAAAATACATATTCTATTCATAAACGAATCTATTCATACGAATCCCTAAAATGTCGGCATTAAATAACCCATTCAGGTTGATATGCCATAAAACAAAAATAAACTAAAGCAAAGAATACATATTCTATTCATACGAATCGCTCCTAAAATGTCGGCATTAAATAACCCATTCAGGTTGATATGCCATAAAAAAAATAAACTAAAAGCAAAGAATATTCTATTCATATTCAAAAATACAAATAACCCATTCAGGTTGATATGCCAAAAAAAATAAACTAAAGCAAAAGAATACATAAATAATCCTATTCAGAAACTAAAGCAAAGAATACATATTCTATTCATACGAATCGCTCCTAAAAATGTCGGCATTAAATAACCCATTCAGGAATACATATTCTATTCATAATCGCTCCTAAAAAATGTCGGCATTAAATAACCCAAGGTTGAAAAAAACAAAATAAACTAAAGCAAAGAATACATATTCTATTCATACGAATCGCTCCTAAAATGTCGGCATTAAATAACCCATTCAGGTTGATATGCCATAAAACAAAATAAACTAAAGCAAAGAATACATATTCTATTCATTACGAATCGCTCCTAAAATGTCGGCATTAAATAACCCATTCAGGTTGATATGCCATAAAAACAAAAATAAACTAAAGCAAAGAATACATATTCTATTCATACGAATCGCTCTAAAAATGTCGGCATTAAATAACCCATTCAGGTTGATATGCCCATAAAACAAAAATAAACTAAAATAAATTCATAATCGAATACATAAAGCAAATATTCTATTCATACGAATCGCCCTAAAAATGTCGGCATTAAATAACCCATTCAGGTTGATATGCCATAAAACAAAATAAACTAAAGCAAAGAATACATATTCTATTCATACGAATCGCTCCTAAAAATGTCGGCATTAAATAACCCATTCAGGTTGATATGCCATAAAACAAAATAAACTAAAGCAAAGAATACATATTCTATTCATACGAATCGCTCCTAAAAATGTCGGCATTAAATAACCCATTCAGGTTGATATGCCATAAAACAAAATAAACTAAAGCAAAGAATACATATTCTATTCATTGCGAATCGCTCCTAAAATGTCGGCATTAAATAACCCATTCAGGTTGATATGCCATAAAAACAAAATAAACTAAAGCAAAGAATACATATTCTATTCATACGAATCGCTCCTAAAAATGTCGGCATTAAATAACCCATTTGATATGCCATAAACAAAATAAACTAAAACAAAGAATACATATATTCATAATGAATCGCCCTAAAATGTCGGCAAAATAACCCAATCAAACCATAAAACAAAAAATAAACTAAAGAATACATATTCTATTCATACGAATCGCTCCTAAAAATGTCGGCATTAAATAACCCATTCAGGTTGATATGCCCGCAAAACAAAATAAACTAAAGCAAAATAATACATATTCTATAATACGAATCGCTACATAAAAAAAAATGTCGGCATTAAATAACCCATTCAGGTTGATATGCCATAAAACAAAATAAACTAAACAAAGAATACATATTCTATTCATACGAATCGCTCCTAAAAATGTCGGCATTAAATAACCCATTCAGGTTGATATGCCATAAAACAAAATAAACTAAAGCAAAGAATACATATTCTATTCATACGAATCGCTCCTAAAATGTCGGCATTAAATAACCCATTCAGGTTGATATGCCATAAAACAAAATAAACTAAAGCAAAGAATACATATTCTATTCATACGAATCGCTCCTAAAAATGTCGGCATTAAATAACCCATTCAGGTTGATATGCCATAAAACAAAATAAACTAAAGCAAAAGAATACATATTCTATTCATACGAATCGCTCCTAAAAATGTCGGCATTAAATAACCCATTCAGGTTGATATGCCATAAAACAAAATAAACTAAAGCAAAGAATACATATTCTATTCATACGAATCGCTCCTAAAAAATGTCGGCATTAAATAACCCATTCAGGTTGATATGCCAAAGAATAAATTCTATTCAAAATCGCTCCTAAAAATGTCGGTAAAAATAAGCAAATATGCCATAAAAACAAAAATAAACTAAAGCAAAGAATACATATTCTATTCATACGAATCGCTCCTAAAAATGTCGGCATTAAATAACCCATTCAGGTTGATTGATATGCCAAAAAACAAAATAAACTAAATCAACTCCTAAAAAAGAATTAAATATTCTATTCACAAAATCGCTACATATTCTAAAAATCGTCGGCATTAAATAACCCATTCAGGTTGATATGCCATAAAACAAAATAAACTAAAGCAAAGAATACATATTCTATTCATACGAATCGCTCCTAAAAATGTCGGCATTAAATAACCCATTCAGGTTGATATGCCATAAAACAAAATAAACTAAAGCAAAGAATACATATTCTATTCATACGAATCGCTCCTAAAAATGTCGGCATTAAATAACCCATTCAGGTTGATATGCCATAAAAACAAAATAAACTAAAGCAAAGAATACATATTCTATTCATAATCGAATCGCTCCTAAAAATGTCGGCATTAAATAAACCATTCAGGTTGATATGCCATAAAAACAAAATAAACTAAAGCAAAGAATACATATTCTATTCATACGAATCGCTCCTAAAAATGTCGGCATTAAATAACCCATTCAGGTTGATATGCCATAAAACAAAATAAAACTAAAGCAAAGAATACATATTTTATTCATACGAATCGCTCCTAAAAATGTCGGCATTAAATAACCCATTCAGGTTGATATGCCATAAAACAAAATAAACTAAAGCAAAAGAATACATATTCTATTCATAATGAATCGCTCTAAAAATGTTGAGGTTAAATAACCCATTCAGGTTGATATGCCATAAAAAAAAATAAACTAAAGCAAAGAATACATATTCTATTCATACGAATCGCTCTAAAAAATGTCGGCATTAAATAACCCATTCAGGTTGATATGCCAAAATAAACTAAAAAAAATGTCGGCATTAAATAACCCATTCATTGATATTCCAAAGCAAAGAATCATATTCTAAAAATGAATCGCCCCTAAAAATGTCGACATTAAATAACCCATTCAGGTTGATATGCCATAAAACAAAATAAACTAAAGCAAAGAATACATATTCTATTCATACGAATCGCTCCTAAAAATGTCGGCATTAAATAACCCATTCAGGTTGATATGCCATAAAACAAAACAAACTAAAGCAAAGAATACATATTCTATTCATAATGAATCGCTCTTTAAAATGTCGGCATTAAATAACCCATTCAGGTTGATATGCCCATAAAAATTAAAAATAAACTAAAAAGCAAAGAATACATATTCTATTCATATACGAATCGCTCCTAAAAATGTCGGCATTAAATAACCCATTCAGGTTGATATGCCCATAAACAAAATAAACTAAAGCAAAAGAATACATATTCTATTCATAATGAATCGCCCCTAAAAATGTCGGCATTAAATAACCCATTCAGGTTGATATATGCAAAATAAACTAAAGCAAAGAATACATATTCTATTCAAAAATGTCGGCATTAAATAACCCATTCAGGTTGATATGCCATAAAACAAAATAAACTAAAGAAAGAATACATATTCTATTCATACGAATCGCTCCTAAAAATGTCGGCATTAAATAACCCATTCAGGTTGATATGCCATAAAACAAAATAAACTAAAGCAAAGAATACATATTCTATTCATACGAATCGCCCTAAAAATGTCGGCATTAAATAACCCATTCAGGTTGATATGCCATAAAACAAAATAAACTAAAGCAAAGAATACATATTCTATTCATTTGAATCGCTCCTAAAAATGTCGGCATTAAATAACCCATTCAGGTTGATATGCCATAAAACAAAATAAACTAAAGCAAAGAATACATATTCTATTCATACGAATCGCCCTAAAATGTCGGCATTAAATAACCCATTCAGGTTGATATGCCAAAAAAACAAAAAAGAATAAACTAAAAATCGCAAAGAATACATATTCTATTCATACGAATCGCTCCTAAAAATGTCGGCATTAAATAACCCATTCAGGTTGATATGCCATAAAACAAAATAAACTAAAGCAAAATAAATTCTAAAGCAAAATCGAATACATATTCTATTCATACGAATCAAAGCATATTCTATTCTAAAAAAAATGTCGGCATTAAATAACCCATTCAGGTTGATATGCCATAAAACAAAATAAACTAAAGCAAAGAATACATATTCTATTCATACGAATCGCTCCTAAAAATGTCGGCATTAAATAACCCATTCAGGTTGATATGCCATAAAACAAAATAAACTAAAGCAAAGAATACATATTCTATTCATACGAATCGCTCCTAAAAATGTCGGCATTAAATAACCCATTCAGGTTGATATGCCATAAAACAAAATAAACTAAAGCAAAGAATACATATTCTATTCATACGAATCGCTCCTAAAAATGTCGGCATTAAATAACCCATTCAGGTTGATATGCCATAAAACAAAATAAACTAAAGCAAAGAATACATATTCTATTCATACGAATCGCTCCTAAAAATGTCGGCATTAAATAACCCATTCAGGTTGATATGCCATAAAACAAAAATAAACTAAAGCAAAGAATACATATTCTATTCATACGAATCGCCCCTAAAATGTCGGCATTAAATAACCCATTCAGGTTGATATGCCATAAAACAAAATAAACTAAAGCAAAGAATACATATTCTATTCATACGAATCGCTCCTAAAAAAATGTCGGCATTAAATAACCCATTCAGGTTGATATGCCATAAAAAAGCAAAAATAAATTCTAAAATCGCAAAAATGTCGGCAATACATTCATTCTATTCATAATTTTTATTCATACGAATCGCTCCTAAAAATGTCGGCATTAAATAACCCATTCAGGTTGATATGCCATAAAACAAAATAAACTAAAGCAAAGAATACATATTCTATTCATACGAATCGCTCTAAAAATGTCGGCATTAAATAACCCATTCAGGTTGATATGCCATAAAACAAAATAAACTAAAGCAAAGAATACATATTCTATTCATACGAAAAATCGCATTAAATAACCCATTCAAAAAACAAAATAAACTAAAGTCGGCAAAAATTAAATAACCCATTCAGGTTGATATATGCCATAAAACAAAATAAACTAAAGCAAAGAATACATATTTAAATAACCCATATTTGATATGCCATACAAAAATAAACTAAACAAAATCATATTCTATTCATCGCCCCTCTAAAATGTCGGCATTAAATAACCCATTCAGGTTGATATGCCATAAAAACAAAATAAACTAAAGCAAAGAATACATATTCTATTCATACGAATCGCTCCTAAAATGTCGGCATTAAATAACCCATTCAGGTTGATATGCCATAAAACAAAAATAAACTAAAGCAAAAGAATACATATTCTATTCATACGAATCGCTCCTAAAAATGTCGGCATTAAATAACCCATTCAGGTTGATATGCCATAAAACAAAATAAACTAAAGCAAAAATACATATTCTATTCATACGAATCGCTCCTAAAAATGTCGGCATTAAATAACCCATTCAGGTTGATATGCCAAAAAATAAAACAAAAATAAATTCTAAAGCAAAATGTCGAATACATATTCTATTCATACGAATCGCTCCTAAAAATGTCGGCATTAAATAACCCATTCAGGTTGATATGCCATAAAACAAAATAAACTAAAGCAAAGAATACATATCTATTCATATCGCTCTATTCAAATAACCCATTCAGGTTGATATGCCAAAACAAAATAAACTAAAAAAAGAATACATATTTTATTCATACGAATCGCAAACTAAAAATGTCGGCAAAATAACCCATTCAGGTTGATATGCCCATAAAACAAAAAACAAACTAAAGCAAAGAATACATATTCTATTCATAATGAATCGCCCCTAAAAATGTCGGCATTAAATAACCCATTCAGGTTGATATGCCATAAAACAAAAATAAACTAAAGCAAAGAATACATATTCTATTCATACGAATCGCTCCTAAAATGTCGGCATTAAATAACCCATTCAGGTTGATATGCCATAAAACAAAATAAACTAAAAAAAAAATAAATTCTAAAATCGCAAAAATGAAAATAACCCATTCAGGTTGATATTCAAAATAAACGAAAGCAAAAAATACTCCTAAAAATGCTCGGTCATTAAATAACCCATTCAGGTTGATATGCCATAAAACAAAAAAGAATAAACTAAAGAATCGCTCCTAAAGAATAAATAACCCATTCAGGTTTGATATGCCATATTCTATTCATACGAATCGCTCCTAAAAATGTCGGCATTAAATAACCCATTCAGGTTGATATGCCATAAAACAAAAATAAACTAAAGCAAAGAATACATATTCTATTCATACGAATCGCTCCTAAAAATGTCGGCATTAAATAACCCATTCAGGTTGATATGCCATAAAACAAAATAAACTAAAGCAAAGAATACATATTCTATTCATACGAATCGCTCCTAAAAATGTCGGCATTAAATAACCCATTCAGGTTGATATGCCATAAAACAAAATAAACTAAAGCAAAGAATACATATTCTATTCATACGAATCGCTCCTAAAAATGTCGGCATTAAATAACCCATTCAGGTTGATATGCCATAAAACAAAATAAACTAAAAGCAAAGAATACATATTCTATTCATACGAATCGCCCTAAAAATGTCGGCATTAAATAACCCATTCAAATTGATATGCCATAAAACAAAAAATAAACTAAAGCAAAGAATACATATTCTATTCATACGAATCGCTCCCAAAAATGTCGGCATTAAATAACCCATTCAGGTTGATATGCCAAAAAAATAAACTAAAGCAAAGAATAATATTCTATTCATACGAATCGCTCTAAAAATGTCGGCATTAAATAACCCATTCAGGTTGATATGCCATAAAACAAAATAAACTAAAACAAAGAATACATATTCTATTCATACGAAAAAATGTCGGCATTAAATAACCCATTCAGGTTGATATGCCATAAAACAAAATAAACTAAAGCAAAGAATACATATTCTATTCATACGAATCGCAAAAATGTCGGCATTAAATAACCCATTCAGGTTGATATGCCATAAAACAAAATAAACTAAAGCAAAGAATACATATTCTATTCATACGAATCCTCCTAAAAATGTCGGCATTAAATAACCCATTCAGGTTGATATGCCATAAAAACAAATAAAACAAAATTCAAACTAAAGCAAAGAATACATATTCTATTCATACGAATCGCTCCTAAAAATGTCGGCATTAAATAACCCATTCAGGTTGATATGCCATAAAAACAAAATAAACTAAAGCAAAAGAATACATATTCTATTCAAAATACCCCATTCAGGTTGATATGCCATTGAATCGCTCCTAAAAAAAATCGGCATTAAATAACCCATTCAGGTTGATATGCCATAAAACAAAATAAACTAAAGCAAAAGAATACATATTCTATTCATACGAATCGCTCCTAAAAAATGTCGGCATTAAATAACCCATTCAGGTTGATATGCCATAAAACAAAATAAACTAAAGCAAAGAATACATATTCTATTCATACGAATCGCTCCTAAAAATGTCGGCATTAAATAACCCATTCAGGTTGATATGCCATAAAACAAAAATAAACTAAAGCAAAGAATACATATTCTATTCATACGAATCGCTCCTAAAAAAATGTCGGCATTAAATAAACCCATTCAGGTTGATATGCCATAAAACAAAAATAAACTAAAGCAAAGAATACATATTCTATTCATACGAATCGCTCCTAAAATGTCGGCATTAAATAACCCATTCAGGTTGATATGCCATAAAACAAAATAAACTAAAGCAAAGAATACATATTCTATTCATACGAATCGCTCCTAAAAATGTCGGCATTAAATAACCCATTCAGGTTGATATGCCATAAAACAAAAATAAACTAAAAGCAAAGAATACATATTCTATTCATACGAATCGCTCCTAAAAATGTCGGCATTAAATAACCCATTCAGGTTGATATGCCATAAAACAAAACAAAATAAACTAAAGAATCAAAAAATGAATACATATTGATATGCCATATTCAAAAGAATACATATTCTATTCATACCCATCGCTCCTAAAAATGTCGGCATTAAATAACCCATTCAGGTTGATATGCCATAAAACAAAATAAACTAAAGCAAAAAAGAATACATATTCTATTCATACGAATCGCTCTAAAAATGTCGGCATTAAATAACCCATTCAGGTTGATATGCCAAAACAAAACAAAATAAACTAAAGCAAAGAATACATATTCTATTCATAAACTAAAGAATCGCTCCTAAAAAATGTCGGCATTAAATAACCCATTCAGGTTGATATGCCATAAAAACAAAAAAATAAACTAAAGCAAAGAATACATATTCTATTCATCGCTCCTAAAATGTCGAAAATAACCCATTCAGGTTGATATGCCATAAAAAAAATAAACTAAAGCAAAGAATACATATTCTATTCATAATCGCTCTCAAAATGTCGGCATTAAATAACCCATTCAGGTTGATATGCCATAAAACAAAATAAACTATTCAAAAGCAAATTCTATTCATACGAATACATATTCTATTCATATACATATTCTATTCATACGAATCGCTCCTAAAATGTCGGCATTAAATAACCCATTCAGGTTGATATGCCATAAAACAAAATAAACTAAAGCAAAGAATACATATTCTATTCATACGAATCGCTCCCTAAAAATGTCGGCATTAAATAACCCATTCAGGTTGATATGCCATAAAACAAAATAAACTAAAGCAAAGAATACATATTCTATTCATACGAATCGCTCCCCAAAAATGTCGGCATTAAATAACCCATTCAGGTTGATATGCCGTAAAAACAAAATAAACTAAAAAGAATAAATTCTATTCAAATCGCTCCTAAAAATGAAAATAACCCATTCATTGATATTAAAACAAAATAAACTAAATATGAATACATATTCTATTCATACGAATCGCTCCTAAAATGTCGGCATTAAATAACCCATTCAGGTTGATATGCCAAACAAAACAAAATAAACTAAAATCGCAAAAATGTCGGCAATACATATTCTATTCATACGAATCGCTCCTAAAAATGTCGGCATTAAATAACCCATTCAGGTTGATATGCCATAAAACAAAATAAACTAAAGCAAAGAATACATATTCTATTCATACGAATCGCCCCTAAAAATGTCGGCATTAAATAACCCATTCAGGTTGATATGCCATAAAACAAAATAAACTAAAGCAAAGAATACATATTCTATTCATACGAATCGCTCCTAAAAAATAACCCATTCAGTTGATATGCCATTAAACTAAAGCAAAGAATACATATTCTATTCATACGAATCGCTCCTAAAAATGTCGATTAAATGCCCATTCAGGTTGAAAAAACAAAATAAACTAAAGCAAAGAATACATATTCTATTCATACGAATCGCTCCCTAAAAATGTCGGCATTAAATAACCCATTCAGGTTGATATGCCATAAAACAAAATAAACTAAAGCAAAGAATACATATTCTATTCATACGAATCGCTCCTAAAATGTCGGCATTAAATAAATCAAAGAATATGCCATAAACAAAAAATAAAGCAAAATATCTATTCATACGAATCGCTCCTAAAAATGTCGGCATTAAATAACCCATTCAGGTTGATATGCCATAAAACAAAATAAACTAAAGCAAAGAATACATATTCTATTCATACGAATCGCTCCTAAAAATGTCGGCATTAAATAACCCATTCAGGTTGATATGCCATAAAACAAAAATAAACTAAAGCAAAGAATACATATTCTATTCATACGAATCGCTCCCTAAAAATGTCGGCATTAAATAACCCATTCAGGTTGATATGCCATAAAACAAAATAAACTAAAGCAAAGAATACATATTCTATTCATACGAATCGCTCCTA
Source organism: Acanthosepion pharaonis (assembly GCA_903632075.3). Taxonomy (NCBI): domain Eukaryota; kingdom Metazoa; phylum Mollusca; class Cephalopoda; order Sepiida; family Sepiidae; genus Acanthosepion; species Acanthosepion pharaonis. The sequence continues at coordinate 264,361 of CAHIKZ030000560.1, read as the reverse complement.
AAAATGTCGGCATTAAATAACCCATTCAGGTTGATATGCCATAAAACAAAATAAACTAAAGCAAAGAATACATATTCTATTCATACGAATCGCTCCTAAAAATGTCGGCATTAAATAACCCATTCAGGTTGATATGCCATAAAACAAAATAAACTAAAGCAAAGAATACATATTCTATTCATACGAATCGCTCCTAAAAATGTCGGCATTAAATAACCCATTCAGGTTGATATGCCATAAAACAAAATAAACTAAAGCAAAGAATACATATTCTATTCATACGAATCGCTCCTAAAAATGTCGGCATTAAATAACCCATTCAGGTTGATATGCCATAAAACAAAAATGTAAAGCAAAGAATACATATTCTATTCATACGAATCGCTCTTAAAAATGTCGGCATTAAATAACCCATTCAGGTTGATATGCCATAAAACAAAATAAACTAAAGCAAAGAATACATATTCTATTCATACGAATCGCCCTAAAAATGTCGGCATTAAATAACCCATTCAGGTTGATATGCCAAAATAAAACAAAATAAACTAAAGCAAAAATATCGGCAATAAATATCGGCGTAAATAACATATTCTATTCATAAACTAAAACCAATCGCTCCTAAAAATGTCGGCATTAAATAACCCATTCAGGTTGATATGCCATAAAACAAAATAAACTAAAGCAAAGAATACATATTCTATTCATACGAATCGCTCTAAAAATGTCGGCATTAAATAACCCATTCAGGTTGATATGCCATAAAACAAAAAATAAACTAAAGCAAAGAATACATATTCTATTCATACGAATCGCTCCTAAAAATGTCGGCATTAAATAACCCATTAAAACAAAATAAACTAAAGCAAAGAATACATATTCTATTCATACGAATCGCTCCTAAAAATGTCGGCATTAAATAACCCATTCAGGTTGATATGCCAAAAAACAAAATAAACTAAAGCAAAAGAATACATATTCTATTCATTCCTAATCGCTATGTCGGCATTAAATAACCCATTCAGGTTGATATGCCATAAAACAAAATAAACTAAAGCAAAGAATACATATTCTATTCATACGAATCGCTCCTAAAAATGTCGGCATTAAATAACCCATTCAGGTTGATATGCCATAAAAAAAAAATAAACTAAAGCAAAGAATACATATTCTATTCATACGAATCGCTCCTAAAAATGTCGGCATTAAATAACCCATTCAGGTTGATATGCCATAAAACAAAATAAACTAAAGCAAAGAATACATATTCTATTCATACGAATCGCTCCTAAAAATGTCGGCATTAAATAACCCATTCAGGTTGATATGCCAGCAAAGAATACATATTCTATTCATACGAATCGCCCTAAAAATGTCGGCATTAAATAACCCATTCAGGTTGATATGCCATAAAAACAAAATAAACTAAAGCAAAGAATACATATTCTATTCATACGAATCGCTCCTAAAATGTCGGCATTAAATAACCCATTCAGGTTGATATGCCATAAAAACAAAATAAACTAAAGCAAAGAATACATATTCTATTCATACGAATCGCTCCTAAAAATGTCGGCATTAAATAACCCATTCAGGTTGATATGCCATAAAACAAAATAAACTAAAGCAAAGAATACATATTCTATTCATACGAATCGCTCCTAAAAATGTCGGCATTAAATAACCCATTCAGGTTGATATGCCATAAAACAAAAAAAAGCAAAGAATAAACTAAAATCGCTCCTAAAAATGAAAATACATATTCTATTCATACCATAATAAACTAAAGCAAAGAATCCATAAAAATGTCTAAAATGTCGGCATTAAATAACCCATTCAGGTTGATATGCCATAAAACAAAATAAACCAATCTAAAGCAAAGAATACATATTCTATTCATACGAATCGCTCCTAAAAATGTCGGCATTAAATAACCCATTCAGGTTGATATGCCATAAAACAAAATAAACTAAAGCAAAGAATACATATTCTATTCATACGAATCGCTCCTAAAAATGTCGGCATTAAATAACCCATTCAGGTTGATATGCCATAAAACAAAATAAACTAAAGCAAAGAATACATATTCTATTCATACGAATCGCTCCTAAAAATGTCGGCATTAAATAACCCATTCAGGTTGATATGCCATAAAACAAAATAAACTAAAGCAAAGAATACAATTCTATTCATACGAATCGCCCCTAAAAAATGTCGGCATTAAATAACCCATTCAGGTTGATATGCCATAAAACAAATTAAAAGCAAAGAATATATTTTTATTCATACGAATCGCTCCTAAAAATGTCGGCATTAAATAACCCATTCAGGTTGATATGCCATAAAACAAAATAAACTAAAACAAAGAATACATATTCTATTCATACGAATCGCTCCTAAAAATGTCGGCATTAAATAACCCATTCAGGTTGATATGCCATAAAACAAAAATAAACTAAAGCAAAGAATACATATTCTATTCATACGAATCGCTCCTAAAAAATGTCGGCATTAAATAACCCATTCAGGTTGATATGCCATAAAACAAAATAAACTAAAGCAAAGAATACATAAATTCTATTGCCATAAAACAAAATAAACTAAAACAAAAGAATACATAAAAGGGTATTCCGTACGAATCAAAAAAAATGTCGGCATTAAATAACCCATTCAGGTTGATATGCCATAAAACAAAATAAACTAAAGCAAAGAATACATATTCTATTCATACGAATCGCTCCTAAAAATGTCGGCATTAAATAACCCATTCAGGTTGATATGCCATAAAACAAAATAAACTAAAGCAAAGAATACATATTCTATTCATACGAATCGCTCCTAAAAATGTCGGCATTAAATAACCCATTCAGGTTGATATGCCATAAAACAAAATAAACTAAAGCAAAGAATACATATTCTATTCATACGAATCGCTCCTAAAAATGTCGGCATTAAAACCCATTAATGCCCATTCAAAGCAAAGGTTGATTCATGAATCCCCCTTAAAATGTCGGCAAAATAACCCAAAATAAAACAAAATAAACTAAAGCAAAGAATACATATTCTATTCATACGAATCGCTCCTAAAAATGTCGGCATTAAATAACCCATTCAGGTTGATATGCCATAAAACAAAATAAACTAAAGCAAAGAATACATATTCTATTCATACGAATCGCTCCTAAAAATGTCGGCATTAAATAACCCATTCAGGTTGATATGCCATAAACAAAATAAAACTAAACAAAGAATACAATTCTATTCAAGCAAAGAATATATTTTCTATTATTCATACGAATCGCTCCTAAAAATGTCGGCATTAAATAACCCATTCAGGTTGATATGCCATAAAACAAAATAAACTAAAAGCAAAGAATACATATTTTATTCATACGAATCGCTCCTAAAAATGTCGGCATTAAATAACCCATTCAGGTTGATATGCCATAAAACAAAATAAACTAAAGCAAATACAATACATATTCTATTCATACGAATCGCTCCGCTAAAAATGTCGGCATTAAATAACCCATTCAGGTTGATATGCCATAAAAACAAAAAAAACTAAAGCAAAGAATACATATTCTATTCATACGAATCGCTCCTAAAAATGTCGGCATTAAATAACCCATTCAGGTTGATATGCCAAAAACAAAATAAACTAAAGCAAAGAATACATATTCTATTCATACGAATCGCTCTAAAAATGTCGGCATTAAAATTCAGGTTGATATGCCATAAAACAAAATAAACTAAAGCAAAGAATACATATTCTATTCATGCGAATCGCTCTAAAAATGTCGGCATTAAATAACCCATTCAGGTTGATATGCCATAAAACAAAATAAACTAAAGCAAAGAATACATATTCTATTCATACGAATCGCTCCTAAAATGTCGGCATTAAATAACCCATTCAGGTTGATATGCCATAAAACAAAATAAACTAAAGCAAAGAATACATATTCTATTCATACGAATCGCTCCTAAAAATGTCGGCATTAAATAACCCATTCAGGTTGATATGCCATAAAACAAAATAAACTAAAGCAAAGAATACATATTCTATTCATACGAATCGCTCCTAAAAATGTCGGCATTAAATAACCCATTCAGGTTGATATGCCATAAAACAAAATAAACTAAAGCAAAAAGAATACATATTCTATTCATACGAATCGCTCCTAAAAATGTCGGCATTAAATAACCCATTCAGGTTGATATGCCATAAAACAAAATAAACTAAAAGCAAAGAATATATTCTATTCATACGAATCGCTCCTAAAAATGTCGGCATTAAAAACCCATTCAGGTTGGCATTAAATAAAGCAAAGAATACATATCTATTTGAATATGTCGGCATTAAAAACAAAATAAAAACTAAACTAAAGCAAAGAATACATATTCTATTCATACGAATCGCTCCTAAAATGTCGGCATTAAATAACCCATTCAGGTTGATATGCCATAAAACAAAATAAACTAAAGCAAAAGAATACATATTCTATTCATACGAATCGCTCCTAAAAATGTCGGCATTAAATAACCCATTCAGGTTGATATGCCATAAAACAAAATAAACTAAAGCAAAAGAATACATATTCTATTCATACGAATCGCCCTAAAAATGTCGATTAAATAACCCATTCAGGTTGATATGCCATAAAACAAAAAAAACTCCTAAAAATCGCTCTAAAAATGTCGGCATTAAATAACCCATTCAGGTTGATATGCCATAAAACAAAATAAACTAAAGCAAAGAATACATATTCTATTCATAATAATCGCTCCTAAAAATGTCGGCATTAAATAACCCATTCAGGTTGATATGCCATAAAACAAAATAAACTAAAGCAAAGAATACATATTCTATTCATACGAATCGCTCTAAAAATGTCGGCATTAAATAACCCATTCAGGTTGATATGCCATAAAAACAAAATAAACTAAAGCAAAGAATACATATTCTATTCATACGAATCGCTCCTAAAAATGTCGGCATTAAATAACCCATTCAGGTTGATATGCCATAAAACAAAAATAAACTAAAGCAAAGAATACATATTCTATTCATACGAATCGCTCCTAAAAATGTCGGCATTAAATAACCCATTCAGGTTGATATGCCATAAAACAAAATAAACTAAAGCAAAGAATACATATTCTATTCATACGAATCGCTCCTAAAAATGTCGGCATTAAATAACCCATTCAGGTTGATATGCCAAAAAAAAAATAAACAAAACAAATAATAATTCATTCTATTCCAAAATAAACTAAGCGAATCGCAAAAATGAATAACCCATTCATTCTATTCACTAAAACAAAGAATCGCGCTCCTAAAAATGTCGGCATTAAATAACCCATTCAGGTTGATATGCCATAAAACAAAATAAACTAAAGCAAAGAATACATATTCTATTCATACGAATCGCTCCTAAAAATGTCGGCATTAAATAACCCATTCAGGTTGATATGCCATAAAACAAAATAAACTAAAGCAAAAGAATACATATTCTATTCATACGAATCGCTCCTAAAAATGTCGGCATTAAATAACCCATTCAGGTTGATATGCCATAAAAAGCAAAAATAAACTAAAGCAAAAATGAAAATACATATTCTATTCATAAAGCGAATCGCTCCTAAAAAATGTCGGCATTAAATAACCCATTCAGGTTGATATGCCATAAAACAAAATAAACTAAAAAAGAATATATTCTATTCATACGAATCGCTCCTAAAATGTCGGCATTAAATAACCCATTCAGGTTGATATGCCATAAAACAAAATAAACTAAAGCAAAGAATTATTCTATTCATACGAATCGCTCCTAAAATGTCGGCAAAATAACCCATTCAGGTTGATATGCCATAAAACAAAATAAACTAAAGCAAAGCATTTCTATTCATACGAATAAAATGTCGGCATTAAATAACCCATTCAGGTTGATATGCCAAAACAAAAATAAACTAAAGCAAAGAATACATATTCTATTCATACGAATCGCTCCCTAAAAATGTCGGCATTAAATAACCCATTCAGGTTGATATGCCATAAAACAAAATAAACTAAAGCAAAGAATACATATTCTATTCATACGAATCGCTCCTAAAAATGTCGGCATTAAATAACCCATTCAGGTTGATATGCCATAAAACAAAATAAACTAAAGCAAAAGAATACATATTCTATTCATACGAATCGCTCCTAAAAATGTCGGCATTAAATAACCCATTCAGGTTGATATGCCATAAAACAAAAAAATAAACTAAAGCAAAAATCTCTTTGAATACATATTCTATTCATACGAATCGCTCCTAAAAATGTCGGCATTAAATAACCCATTCAGGTTGATATGCCATAAAAACAAAAATAAACTAAAGCAAAGAATACATATTCTATTCATACATGAATCGCTCCATAAAACGAATGTCGGCATTAAATAACCCATTCAGGTTGATATGCCATAAAACAAAATAAACTAAAGCAAAGAATACATATTCTATTCATACGAATCGCTCCTAAAATGTCGGCATTAAATAACCCATTCAGGTTGATATGCCATAAAACAAAAATAAACTAAAGCAAAGAATACATATTCTATTCATACGAATCGCTCCTAAAAATGTCGGCATTAAATAACCCATTCAGGTTGATATGCCATAAAAAAAATAAACTAAAGCAAAAGAATACATATTCTATTCATACGAATCGCTCCTAAAAATGTCGGCATTAAATAACCCATTCAGGTTGATATGCCATAAAATAAACTAAATAAACTAAAGCAAAAATGAAATATTCAGGTTGATTCATACGAATCGCAAAATCCCTAAAAATGTCGGCATTAAATAACCCATTCAGGTTGATATGCCATAAAACAAAATAAACTAAAGCAAAGAATACATATTCTATTCATACGAATCGCTCCTAAAATGTCGGCATTAAATAACCCATTCAGGTTGATATATGCCAAAATAAAACAAATAATAAACTAAAAAATGCAAAAATTCTATTCGAATACATATTCTATTCATAAACGAATCTATTCGCTCCTAAAATGTCGGCATTAAATAACCCATTCAAAATTGATATGCCATAAAAACAAAATAAACTAAAGCAAAAGAATACATATTCTATTCATACGAATCGCTCCTAAAAATGTCGGCATTAAATAACCCATTCAGGTTGATATGCCATAAAACAAAATAAACTAAAGCAAAGAATACATATTCTATTCATACGAATCGCTCTAAAATGTCGGCATTAAATAACCCATTCAGGTTGATATGCCATAAAACAAAAAATAAACTAAAGAAAGAATCATATTCTATTCATAAAATCGCTCCTAAAATGTCGGCATTAAATAACCCATTCAGGTTGATATGCCATAAAACAAAATAAACTAAAGCAAAGAATACATATTCTATTCATACGAATCGCTCCTAAAATGTCGGCATTAAATAACCCATTCAGGTTGATATGCCATAAAACAAAATAAATAAAGCAAAAAGAATATATTTTTATTCATACATTCCTAAAAAATGTCGGCATTAAATAACCCATTCAGCCATAAAACAAAATAAACTAAAGCAAAGAATACATATTCTATTCATACGAATCGCCCTAAAAATGTCGGCATTAAATAACCCATTCAGGTTGATATGCCATAAAACAAAATAAACAAAGAATACATATAAAGCAAAATGAATAACATTCATTGATATGCCATAAAACAAAAAACTAAAAAAAATATATTCTATTCATACGAATCGCTCCTAAAATGTCGGCATTAAATAACCCATTCAGGTTGATATGCCAAAAAACAAAATAAAAAGCAAAATAATATTCTATTCATAAATCGCCCCTAAAAATGTCGCATTAAATAACCCATTCAGATTGATATTAAAACAAAATAAACTAAAACAAAGAATACATATTCTATTCATAATGATCGCTCTAAAAATGTCGGCATTAAATAACCCATTCAGGTTGATATGCCATAAAACAAAATAAACTAAAGCAAAGAATACATATTCTTATTCATATGAATCGCTCCTAAAATGTCGGCATTAAATAACCCATTCAGGTTGATATGCCATAAAACAAAATAAACTAAAGCAAAGAATACATATTCTATTCATACGAATCGCTCCTAAAAATGTCGGCATTAAATAACCCATTCAGGTTGATATGCCATAAAACAAAATAAACTAAAGCAAAGAATACATATTCTATTCTATTCGCTCCTAAAAATGTCCGCATTAAATAACCCAATTGATATGCGCCATAAAAAAAATAAACTAAAGCAAAATACATATTCTATTCATGCAGATCGCTCTAAAATGTCGGCATTAAATAACCCATTCAGGTTGATATGCCATAAAACAAAATAAACTAAAGCAAAGAATACATATTCTATTCATAATGAATCGCTCCTAAAAATGTCGGCATTAAATAACCCATTCAGGTTGATATGCCATAAAACAAAATAAACTAAAGCAAGAATACATATTCTATTCATACGAATCGCTCCTAAAAATGTCGGCATTAAATAACCCATTCAGGTTGATATGCCATAAAACAAAATAAACTAAAGCAAAAGAATACATATTCTATTCCTTACGAATCGCTCCCTAAAAATGTCGGCATTAAATAACCCATTCAGGTTGATATGCCATAAAACAAAATAAACTAAAGCAAAGAAATCGCTCTAAAAATGTCGGCATTAAATAGCCCATTCAGGGCTGATATCATAAACAAAATAAACTAAAGCAAAGAATACATATTCTATTCATAATGAATCGCTCCTAAAAATGTCGGCATTAAATAACCCATTCAGGTTGATATGCCATAAAACAAAAATAAACTAAAGCAAAGAATTTTATCATCGCTCCTTCTATTCATACGAATCGCTCTATTCTAAAAATGTCGGCATTAAATAACCCATTCAGGTTGATATGCCATAAAACAAAAAATAAACTAAAGCAAAGAATCTTCTATTCATACAGTATTCTTTAACCCATTCAGGTTGGGGATTCATAAAGAATTTTTTATTCTTTTCTGCCTAAAAATGTCGGCATTAAATAACCCATTCAGGTTGATATGCCATAAAACAAAATAAACTAAAGCAAAGAATACATATTCTATTCATACGAATCGCCCTAAAAAATGTCGGTGATTAAATAACCTATTCATTCGACCAATTGTTTGATATGCGGGCGTGGTTACAAAATAAACTAAAGCAAATCAATACATATTCTATTCATAAATCAAAATCGCCCAAAATGTGGCTTTCTCTCACCCATTCAAACCCATTGCTAAACAAAAAAAAAAATCTAAAGCAAAAATACATATTCTATTTTGCATACGAATCTGATGGTCGAAAATCTTTCAAAAATGTTTGGCATTAAATAACCCATTCAGGTTGATATCGCACATAAAAACAAAATAAACTAAAGCGCAAAAGAATATATATTTTATTCACATAATGAATCATGTCTTTCCTAAAATGTCGGCATTAAATAACTTTGTGGCTCCTATTCAAAAACAAAAATAAACTAAAGCAAAGAAACATATTCTTTCTTTCTTTCGCTCCCTTCCTGGCTTTAAATTTCTTTCTTCTTCTTTCATAAAACATCGTCTAATAACTAAAGTGGTGTTTTTCAAAGTTACATTTTCTATTCATACGAATCTGAGTCCAAAATGTCGGCATTATTTCCATTCAGGTTGATATGCCATAAAACAAAATAAACTAAAGCAAAGAATACATATTCTATTCATAATGAATCGCTCCTAAAAATGTCGGCATTAAATAACCCATTCAGGCTGATATGCCATAAAACAAAATAAATTATTCTATTCATACGAATCGCTCTAAAAATGTCGGCAAAATAACCCATTCAGGCTGATATGCCATAAAACAAAATAAACTAAAGGAAAGAATACGATTCTATTCATACGAATCGCTCCTAAAAATGTCGGCATTAAATAACCCATTCAGGTTGATATGCCATAAAAACAAAATAAACTAAAAGAAGAATACATTTTTTATTCTTACGAATCGCTCCTAAAAATGTCAAACATTAAATAAACCCATTCCAGAGTTGATATGCAAAAAACAAAATAAACTAAAGCAAAGAATACATATTCTATTCATACGAATCGCTCCTAAAAATGTCGGCATTAAATAACCCATTCAGGTTGATATGCCATAAAACAAAATAAACTAAAGCCAAAAGAATATATTTATTATTCATACGAATCGCTCCTAAAAATGCCAGCATTAAATAACCCATTCAGGTTGATATGCCATAAAAACAAAAATAAACTAAAGCAAAGAATACATATTCTATTCATACGAATGCTCCTAAAAATGTCGGCATTAAATAACCCATTCAGGTTGATATGCCATAAAACAAAATAAACTAAAGCAAAGAATACATATTCTATTCCTACGAATCGCTCCTAAAATGTCGGCATTAAATAAATCCATTCAGGTTGATATGCCATAAAAACAAAATAAACTAAAGCAAAGAATACATATTCTATTCATAATGAATCGCTCCTAAAATGTCGGCAAAATAACCCATTCAGGTGATATGCCGCCAAACAAAATAAACTAAAGCAAAGATACATATTCTATTCATAATGAATCGCTCCTAAAAATGTCGGCATTAAAAATAACCCATTCAAGTTTGATATGCCGTAAAACAAATAAACCAAAAAATAAACTAATACGAATGCAAAATGTCGGCATTAAATATATTCAGGTTCTATTCAAAATAACGAAAGAATATATTCTCCCTAAAAATGTCGGCATTAAATAACCCATTCAGGTTGATATGCCGCAAACAAAATAAACTAAGCAAAGAATACATATTTATTCATACGAATCGCTCCTAAAAATGTTTGGCATTAAATAACCCATTCAAGGTTGATATGCCAAAAACAAAATAAACTAAAGCAAATAATACATATTCTATTCCATACGAATCGCCCTTAAAAAATGTCGGCATTAAATAACCCATTCAGATTGATATGCCGCCAAAAACAAAATATACTAAAACAAAGAATACATATTCTATTCATACGAATCGCTCCTAAAATGTCGGCATTAAATAACCCATTCAAGTTTGATATGCCATAAAACAAAATAAACTAAAGCAGAATATATTTTATTCATACGAATCGCCCTATGTCGGCATTCTATTGATATGCCATAAACAAAAATAAACGAATCATATTCTATTCATACGAAAAAAATGTCGGCATTAAATAACCCATTCAATTGATATGCCATAAAACAAAATAAACTAAAACAAAGAATATATTCTATTCATACGAATCGCTCCTAAAATGTCGGCATTAAATAACCCATTCAGGTTGATATGTCATAAAAAACAAAATAAACTAAAGCAAAGAATACATTTTTTATTCATACGAATATCGGCATTAAAAAAATGTCGGCAAAACAAAATAAATAAAGCCCTATTCAGATTCGATAAAAATGCGGCATTAAACAAAATATAAAAACAAAATATCAAAACAAAATACATATTCTATTCATACGAATCGTTCCTAAAAATGTCGGCATTAAATAACCCATTCAGGTTGATATGCCATAAAACAAAATAAACTAAAGGAAAGAATACATATTCTATTCATACGAATCGCTCCTAAAAAATGTCGGCATTAAATAACCCATTCAAGTTGATATGCCGCCAACAAAATAAAAAAGCAAAATAAATTCATAAAGCTCCTAAAGAAAATAACCCATATTCTATTCATAAACTGAATCGTCCTTAAAATGTCGGCATTAAATAACCCATTCAGTTGATATGCCATAAAACAAAATAAAATCTAAAACAAAGAATACATATTCTATTCATACGAATCGCTCCTAAAAATGTCGGCATTAAATAACCCATTCAGGTTGATATGCCATAAACAAAATAAACTAAAGCAAAAGAATATATTTTTTTCATACGAATCATACTAAAAAATAGATTAAATAACCCATTCAGGTTGATATGCCATACAAACAAAATAAAACTAAAGCAAAGAATACATATTCTAAATGCCACGAATCATTAAAATGTTTGGCATTAAATAACCCATTCAGGTTGATATGCCGCCAAAACAAAATAAACTAAAGCAAAGAATACATATTCTATTCATACGAATCGCTCCTAAAAATGTCGGCATTAAATAACCCATTCAGGTTGATATGCCATAAACAAAATAAACTAAAGAAAAATACATATTCTATTCATACGAATCGCTCCTAAAAATGTCGGCATTAAATAACCCATTCAGGTTGATATGCCATAAAACAAATAAACTAAAGCAAGAATACATATTCTATTCATACGAATCGCTCCTAAAAATGTCGGCATTAAATAACCTATTCAGGTTGATATGCCAAAAAACAAAATAAACTAAAGCAAGAGAATATATTCTATTCATAATGAATCGCTCCAAAATGTCGGCATTAAATAGCCATTCAGGTTGATATGTGACGGTTACACAAAACAAAACGTAAACTGTAAAGATGATCAAACCTGCTTCCAATACATATTAACTATTCATCTCCGGTCTGCCTACCCACGAATCGCTCCAGCAGGATCAAAAAAGTTGAACTGACGGGGTGGCATTAAAACTAACCCAAAACAAAATTGCTGAGGGTAACAACCTGATATGCCGTTACAAAACAAAATAAACTAAAGCAAAGAATATATTTTTATTCATACGAATCGCTCTCATAAAATTGTCGTCTGCATTAAATAACCCATTCAGTCGTTGATATGCCCATAGCTGAAAAACTTCAAAGCAAAAGGCTATTCATGGCAGATTCTTCTTCAATTTGGGCTGGAAAGTCTGAATGAATACATGTTCTACTATACGAATTCTTCTGCTTCCCAAAACCGTTTGATGGTCATACGCGTTCAGGCTCTAAACTAACCCATTCAGGTTGATTTCGTCGACTGTCCTGGCTGCATTGACGCCGCAAACAAAATAACTAAATTCCAAAAGAATTAATTCTGTCTTCTCCATTATCGCCATTGTTTTCTATTCGCAGTAACATCCATCTCTTAGTCTCGTAACCGCTTTTCAAAATGTTCCTTTGATAATCTTTTCCTTTTCCGCAGGTCACGTATTCGACCAATTGTTAAACAAAATAAAAAACAAATCCAATTTTTCCCTTTGCACGGTACGCAAATGACAATATGACTTTAAACAGCCTGCTGCTAATTAGTCTGACTTTAAAAGGATCTTTTTCCGCCTTCTTTGGCGTCCTCTGTGAGCCAAAAGCAATTGTCCCATTTGTTTTCCTGATAGGTTGATATGCCATAAATGTCTCACTTATTAAAATTCTTAAAGGTCTCTGTAAAGGTACTCCCCTCAACCCAAAAAACATTTTCTTTTCAAAATTTTCACTAATGTTCTAAACCAAATTGATATGAAATAACGGTCCATATACATCAGCGTTGATATCATGTCTTTTTTCCCTTTTCTTCTTTTTTTTAATTTAAATTCTATTCTTCCAATTGTCTTTTCGAAAATCGGCCAAACGTTGACCTAAACTTTGTGACTCTCCATTTAATTGGGCTATTCATACATTTCTTCTTCTTTTTTCTTCCCTTCCTTCCTTTTTCCTTTCTTTCCTTAATCTTTCCTTAAATAGTACACTTTAGTGAATTATTTTCAATTCAGTTACCCAACCTTTTAATAAACAAGAAAAATTTGAATCATATTTCTAGAATATTTCTAATAATGCAAGGTGCCAAACAAAAACAAAATAAACTAAAAGCAAAGAATACATAATTCTATTCATACGAATCGCCTTTAAAATGTCGGCATTAAATAAATCCATTCAGGTTGATATGCCATAAAACAAAATAAACTAAAGCTAAAGAAGAATACATATTCTATTCATACGAATCGTTCTCAAAAATGTTTGCATTAAATAAATCTATCAGGTTGATATACAAACAAAATAAACAAAGCAAAGAATACATTTTATTCATACGAATCGCTCAAAATGTCGGCATTAAATAACCCATTCAGATTGATATGCCATAAACAAAAATAAACTAAAGTAAAGAATACATATATTCTATTCATAATGAATCGTCTAAAAATGTCGGCATTAAATAAATCATTCAGAGATTGATATGCCATAAAAAAAATAACCAAAAAAAAGAATACATATTCTATTCATACGAATCGTTCCTTAAAATGTCGGCATTAAATAACCTATTCCAGGGTTGATACATAAACAAAATAAATAAACCAAAGCAAAAGAATATATTTTTTATTCATAATGAATCAGCTCCTAAAAAATGTCGGCATTAAATAACCCATTCAGGTTGGATATGCCAAAACAAAATAAAAACAAAGAATAAATATTCTATTCAAGAATGTTCAAAATGTCGGCATTAAATAACATTCAGGTTGATATCCATAAACGAAAATAAACGCCCCATAAAAATCGGCCCTAAAAATGTCGGTATTAAATAACCCATTCAGGTTGATATGCCAAAAACAAAATAAACTAAAACAAAGAATACATATTCTATTCATACGAATCGTCTTTTAAATGTCGGCATTAAAAATGGTTGATATGCCATAAAAAAATAAACTAAAGCAAAGATTATATATTCTATTCATACGAATCAAGCCTTGATATGCCATTCAAAACAAAATAAATTAAAACAAAGAATACATATTCTATTCATACGAATTGCCGTTTCCTAAAATGTTTGCATTAAATAAACCCATTCAGATTGATATGCCATAACAAAATAACTAAAGCAAAATTACATATTCTATTCATACTAATCGCTCCTAAAAAATGTCGGCATTAAATAATCCATTCAAGTTTGATATGCATAAAACAAAATAAACTAAAGCAAGAATACATATTCTATTTATACGAATCGCTCCTAAAAATGTCGGCATTGTCAACCCATTCAGGTGATATGCTATAAACAAATAAATAACTAAAGAATATATATTCGCAAAGAATTGCCTTAAAAATGTTTGGCATTGAATAACGCATTCAAGTTTGAAATGTCAAAATAAACTAAAGTAAAGAATACATATTCTATTCAACAACCCTAAAATGTTTGGCATTAAATAACCCATATGCCATAAAACAAAATAAACCAAAGCAAAGAATACATATTCTATTCACAATGAATCGCTCCCTAAAAATGTCGGCATTAAATAACCCATTCAGGTTGATATGCCATAAAAACAAAATAAACTAAAGTAAAGAATATATATTTTTTATTCATACGAATCGCCCTAAAAATATCGGCATATTAAATAACCCATTCAGGTTGATATGCCATAAAACAAAAATAAACTAAAGCAAATAATATATTCTATTCATACGAATCGCTCCCTAAAATGTCGGCATTAAATAACCCATTCAGGTTGATATGCCATAAAAACAAAATAAACTAAAACAAAGAATACATATTCTATTCATACGAATCGCTCCTTTTAAAAAATGTCGGCATTAAATAACCCATTCAGGTTGATATGCCATAAAACAAAATAAACTAAAGTAAAGAATATATTTTTATTCATACGAATAAAATGTCGGCATTAAAAACCCATTCAGATTGATACATTAAACAAAATAAACTAAAGCAGAATACATATTCTATTCATACGAATCGATAAAATGTCGGCATTAACAACCCATTCAAATATAAAACAAAATATAGAATACATATTCTATTCATACGAATCGCCCTAAAAATGTTTGCATTAAATAACCCATTCAGGTTGATATGCCATAAAAACAAAATAAACTAAAGCAAAGAATATATTGATCTATTCATCACTGAATCGCTCCTAAAAATGTCGGCAAAATAACCCATTCATTCTATTCAAAATAAACTAAAGCAATCTATTTTATTCAAATGTTGTCGGCATTAAATAACCCATTCAGGTTGATATGCCATAAAACAAAAACTAAACTAAAATCGCAAAAATGAATACATATTCTATTCATACGAATCGCTCCTAAAAATGTCGGCATTAAATAACCCATTCAGGTTGATATGCCATAAAAACAAAAATAAACTAAAGCAAGAATACATATTCTATTCATACGAATCGCCCTAAAAATGTCGGCATTAAATAACCCATTCAGGTTGATATGCCATAAAACAAAATAAACTAAAGCAAAGAACATATTTCTATTCATACGAATCGCTCCTAAAAAATGTCGGCATTAAATAACCCATTCAGGTTGATATGCCATAAAAACAAAATAAACTAAAGCAAAGAATACATATTCTATTCATACGAATCGCTCCTAAAAAATGTCGGATTCTTCTAACGGTCCAGGTTGAGTATGCCATAAACAAAATATGGCCGCGTTCAGGCTTACATATCCCCTGGGCTCGCGGTCCAACTTAAAATGCAACTGAATAACTCTATTCAAGCTTGACTGGGTCCTGCTTAAATTGACGCCGCAAAGAATAGGTGGGTCTGGTTCATCACGAATTTTCTAATCTAAAATGTTTGCATTAAATCTGTCATTCAGGTTATCGCCATAAACAAAATAAACTAAAGCGCCGAAGTACATACCTATTCATACATCCATCTTGTTAGTCTCGTATTAAGGTGACCGTTCAGGTTGATATGCAATCGTTCAATCGAGCATTTCAAAGAATTTCTTTTTATTCATGAATCGTATTCGACCAATTAAATGATCTAAATATCCTTCCTCTGTTTGCGGGCGTGGCCACATCGTTCTCCTGCTTTAAAAACAAAAATCCAATTTTTTCCTTTTTGCACGTGGATGCAAATTAAACCATTCAGGTTGATATCTCAAACAAAAATAAACTAACAGCAAAGAATACATATTCTATTCAGAAAATCTTCTGCCTTCAAAATAAGAGCCAAATAAATAAACCCACCAGGTTGATATGCTACAAAACGAAAAAACTAAAGTAAAGAATATATATTCTAATGTCTCTACTTTAAAAATGTGGGCATTAAAGGTCAAGATCAGGTTGATCGTTCCACCAAAAATTTCCAACCCAAAAAAAACATTTTCTTATTGCAAATTTTCCTAAAATTGTTCGGCATTAAATTGATAAGTGAGGTTGATATGCCATAAACAAAATCAACTAAAGCAAAGAATATCTGTCTACATCATACGAATCGTCCTTTTGATATCATGTTTTTTTCCTTAAACTAAAGCAGCATTACTTATTATTTATAAATAACCATTCAAGTTTGATTCAAAAATAAACTAAAGCGCTGAATACATATCTTATTCATCCGAATTCCACCTCAATGTCGGAAATTAAATAAAATCGTATTCAGGTTGATAGGCAAACAACAAATTCACAAGAATTTCTTTCTTTCTTTTTTTCGTTCCTTCCTTTTTTCCCTTTTTCCAAAATAAACTAAAAGCAAAGAATACATATTCTATTCATACGAATCCTCTTTAAATGTCGAATTATTTTCCCATTCAGGTTGATATGCCATAAAAAAAATTATACAAATTAATGAATAAAATGTCATAAACTGAGGTTAAGAAAAAATTAAATCATATTTCTAGAATATTTCAAAAATGTTTATATTAACAACCCATTCAAGTTTGATATACACAAAAATAAACCAAAGAAAGAATACACATTCATCTATAAACAAAATGTCGGTAAATCTGTGCTAAAAACAAAATAAACTAAAGAAGAATACATATTCTATTCATACGAATCGCTCCTTAAAATGTCGGCATTAAATAACCCATTCAGGTTGATATGCTATAAAAACAAAAAATAAACTAAAGCAAAGAATATATTTTTATTCATACGAATTTGCTTCCTTAAAAATGTCGGCATTAAAACAACCCATTCAGTTGATATGCCATAAAACAAAATAAACTAAAGCAGAATACATATTCTATTCATAATGAATCGCCCTTTTAAAATGTTTGCATTAAATAAACCCATTCAGATTGATAAAACAAAAAAAAAAATAAACCAGCAAATTCTATTCCATACGAATTCTAAATTCATAATGAATCGCTTCAGGTTGAAAAAAACAAAATCGGATTATTTCTAAATAAATTTGCCCAAAAAATGTCGGCATTAGCCAACCACCAGGTGATATGCCAAGGAAAACAAAAATAAACTAAAGGAAAGAATATATATTCTATTCATAATGAATCGTTCCAAAATGTCGGCATTAAATAACCCATTCAGGTTGATATGCTAAAACAAAAAATAAACTAAAGCAAAGAATATATTTATTATTCATACGAATCGCTCCAAAATGTCGGCATTAAATACCCCATTCAGGTTGCCATAAACAAAATAAACTAAAGCAAAGAATACATATTCTATTCAACGTCTTTTCTAAAATGTCTTAAATAAACGTATTCAAAGCAAAGAAATACATATTCTATTCACAATGAATCGCCCTTAAAAATGTCGGCATTTAGTTAAACGTATTAAATTTATATGCCATTCAGGTTGATATATTCTATTCATAAAAAAAAATGTCGGTATTGAAGAACCAGTAAACAAAATAACCAAAGCAAAGAATATATTCATTCATATTGAATCGCCCTAAAAATGTCGGCATTAAATAACCTATTCAGGTTGATATGTCATAAAACAAAATAAACTAAAGCAAAGAATACATATTTTATTCATAATGAATCGTTTCCTAAAAAATATCGGCATTAAATAACCCATTCAGGTTGATATGCCATAAAAACAAAAAAAACTAAAGCAAAGATTACATATTCTATTCATAATGAATCGCCCTAAAAAATGTTTACCCCATTCAGATTGATATGCCATAAAACAAAATTACAAAAACAAAGAATATATATTCTATTCATACGAATCGCTCTTAAAAATGTCGGCATTAAATAACCCATTCAGGTTGATATGCCATAAAACAAAATAAACTAAAGCAAAGAATATATAATTTTATTCATACGAATCTATCCTAAAAATGTCGGCATTAAATAACCCATTCAGATTTGATATGCCATAAAACAAAATAAACCAGTAAAAACAAAGAATACATATTCTATTCATACGAATCGCCTTTAAAAATGTCGGCATTAAATAACCCATTCAGATTGATATGCCATAAAAACAAAAAATAAAGAAAACAAATCTAAACCAAAATGAATACATATTCTATTGATACATAAAACAAAATAACCAAAGCAAAGAATCTCAAAAAAATGTCGGCATTAAATAACCCATTCAGATTGATATGCCAAAAACAAAAATAAACTAAAGCAAAAAAAAGAATATTCTATTCATACGAATTATCCTCCTAAAAAAAAATGTTGTCGGTATTAAATAACCCATTCAGGTTGATATGCCATAAAACAAAAAAAAGCACTAAAACAAAGAATACATATTCTATTCATACGAATCTATCCTAAAAATGTCGGCATTAAATGCAAACCATTGAGGTTGATATGCCATAAAACAAAAAAACTAAACAAAAAACCAATTTATTCACGAATCAAAAATACATTAAATAACCCATTCAGGTTGATATGAAAAACAAAAATAAACTAAAAAAGAATACATATTCTATTCATACGAATTGGCATTAAATAACCATTCAGGTTGATATGCCGTAAAACAAAATAAACTAAAAACAAAGAATACATATTCTATTCATACGAATCGCCTTAAAAATGTCGGCATTAAATAACCCATTCAGAATGATATGCCATAAAAAAAAAATAAACAAAGCAAAGAACATATTCTATTCATAATGAATCGTTTTTAAAATGTCGGCAAACAAAATAACCCATTCAGGTTGATATGCCATAAAAACAAAATAAACTAAACAAAGAATACATATTCTATTCATACGAATCGTCTTTAAAATGTTGTCGGTAAATAACCCATTCAGGTTGATATGCCATAAAACAAAATAAACTAAAGCAAAAGAAACCAAATTCTATTCATAATCGTCTTTAAAAACAAATGGTAGCATTAAATAACCCATTCAGGGTCCTAAAACAAAATTGTCGAATCGCAAAAATGTCGGCATTAACAACCCATTCAAGATATGCCATAAAAACAAAATAAACCAAAGCAAAGAATACATTCTATTCATACAATAAAATGTTTGCATTAAATAACCCATTCAGGTTGATATTTACAAACAAAATAAACTATCCTAAAACATATTTTATTCATACGAATCGCTCCTAAAATGTCGGCATTAAATAACCAGTCAGGATTGATATGCCATAAAACAAAATAAACCAAAAGCAAAGAATATATTTTTATTCATAATGAATCGCTCCTAAAAATGTTGTCGGCATTAAATAACACAGAGGTTGATATGCCATAAAACAAAATAAACTAAAGCAAAGAATACATATTCTAACATATTCTATGTTTAATTAAATAACCATTATGATAAAAAATGTAAAGCAAGAATACATATTCTATTCATACGAATCGCTCCTAAAATGTCGGCATTAAATAACCCATTCAGGTTGATATGCTATAAACAAAATAAAACAAAAATAAACTAAACCGTTTCCTAAAATGTCGGCAAAACTAACCATTCAGGTTGATATGCCATAAAAACAAAATAAAATCATATTCTATACAATCGTTCCTAAAATGTTGTCGGCATTAAATAACCCATTCAGGTTGATATGCCATAAAACAAAATAAACCAAAGCAAAGAATACATATTCTATTCTAAATCGCAAAAATGTCGGCATTAAATAACCCATTCTATTCATAAACAAAATCTAAAGCAAAGATATTCATAATCCAAAAATGTCGGCATTAAATAACCCATTGAAGTTTGATATGCCAAAAACAAAATAAACTAAAGCAAAGAATAAGCACTAATACGAATCAAAAATGTCGGCATTAAATAAAACCCATAGGTTGATATTCAAATAAACGAAAGAATACATATTCTAAAATGCTCCTAAAAATGTCGGCATTAAATAACCCATTCAGGTTGATATGCCAAAAACAAAAAAATAAACCAAAGAATACAAACCAATACGAATATCTTATTCATCAAAACAAAATAAACTATGAATCGCATCCTAAAAATGTTGTCGGCATTAAATAACCCATTCAGGTTGATATGCCAGAGGTATGATATGCCATAAACAAAATTTAAATAACCAAATGCACAAAAATAAACTAAAGCAAAGAATACATATTCTATTCATACGAATCTATTCATACGAATCGCTCCTTAAAAAATGTCGGCATTAAATAACCCATTCAGGTTGATATGCCATAAAACAAAATAAACTAAAGCAAAGAATACATTTTTATTCATACGAATCGCTCCTAAAAATGTCGGCATTAAATAACCCATTCAACAATATGCCATAAAAAAAATAACAAAAAGCAATTCTAAAACGAATCGCCCCTAAAGAATATATCTATTCTATTCCATAAAACAAAATAAACTATCTCTTAAAAAAATGTCGGCATTAAATAACCCATTCAGGTTGATATGCCACAAAAAAAATAAACTAAAGCAAAGAATACATATTCTATTCATACGAATCGTCTTTAAAAATGTCGGCATTAAATTACCCATTCTTGATTTACAAAACAAAATAAACCAAAGAAAGAATACATATTCTATTCAAAATCGCCTTGTCGGCATTAAACGACCCATTCAGGTTGATATGCCATAAAACAAAATAAACCAAAGGAAAGAATACAAAACACGAATCGCTCCTAAAAAATGTCGGCATATATTTCTATTCAAAACAAAATAACCTGAATGAATCGTTTTATTCATACGAATCGTTCTAAAAATGTCGGCATTAAATAACCCATTCAGGTTGATATGCCATAAAACAAAAATAAACTAAAAGCAAAGAATACATATTCTATTCATACACAATGCGTCTCCTAAAAATGTCGGCATTGGGGGCCAACCCATTCAGGTTGATATGCCATAAAAAAAAAATAAACTAAAACCAAAGAATACATATTCTATTCATAATGAATCGCCCCTAAAAATGTTTGCATTAAATAAATCCATTCAGATTGATATGCCAAAAAAAAAATAAACCAAACTAAATTCAAACGAATACATATTCCCATATTCCATAAACAAAATAAACTAGCTAAAGAATATATATTCTATTCATAAAAAAAATTGTCGGCATTAAATAACCCATTCAGGTTGATATGCCATAAAACAAAAATAAACCCAAGCCACATATTCTATTCATACGAATCAAAAAATACATATTCAGGTATTCCATAAACAAATATCCAAAGATTACATATTCTAAAAATGTTGTTTAAATAACCCATTCGTTTGATATGTATAAAAACAAAAAATAAAACCAAAAAGAACACCAAATCAAAAATGATTAAATAACCCATTCAGGTTGATATGCCATATTCAAAGAATACTATTCCATAATGAATCCTCCTAAAAATGTCGGCATTATTAACCATTCAGGTTGATATGCCATAAACAAAAAATAAACTAAAGCAAAAGAATAAATTCCAAAAAAAATGTCGGCATGAATAACTCATTCAAAATGCCAAAGAATAAATTGCAAAGAATACATATTTATTCATACGAATTTCGTCCTAAAAATGTCGGCATTAAATAACCCATTCAGGTTGATATGCCGTAAAAACAAAATAAACTAAACCAAAGAATACATATTCTATTCATACGAATCGCCTCCTAAAATGTTGTTTACATTAAATAACCCATTGAGGTTGATATGCCATAAAAACAAAATAAACCAAAAGTGCTGAATACATATTCTATTCATACGAATCGCTCCGAAAAAAAATTGTTGGAAATGCCATAAAACAAAATAAATCAAAGGAATATATTCTATTCATAATGAATCGCCAAAAATGTCGGCAGGTTGATATGCCGTTAAACAAAATAAAAACCAATAAAACCAAAGAATACATATTCTATTCATACGAATCTATCCTAAAATGTTGTTTGCATTAAATAACCCATTGAGGTTGATATGATGTAAAAACAAAATAAACTAAAGCAATTCAAACCAAAAGAATACATATTCTATTCATACGAATTTATACTAAAAATGTTATGGCATTAAATAACCCATTCAGGTTGATATGTCGTAAAAAACAAAAAAAAAAAAAAATTCATTCAAACGAATCTAAAATGTCGGCAAATTCAGGCATATTCTATTATTCATACGAATCGCTCCTAAAAATTGTCGGCATTAAATAACCCATTGAGGTTGATATGCCAAAATAAAAAGCAAAAATATATTTTTTATTCATACGAATCTAAAATGTCCAAAGGTTAATGCCATAAACAAAATATTCTATTCATACGAATCGCTCCTAAAATGTCGGCATTAAATAACCCATTGAGGTTGATATGCCATAAAACAAAAAACTAAAGCAAAGCCAAATTCATACGAATCAACCCTAAAAAATGTCGGCATTAAATAACATATTCAGGTTGATTCATAAACTAAAGCAAAGAATACATATCTATCCTAAAAAATGTCGGCATTAAATAACCCATTCAGGTTGATATGCCATAAAAAAACAAAAAGCAAAAGAATACATATTCTAAACGAATCAAAATGTTACATTAAATAACCCATTCAGGTTGAAGAAAGAATACATATTCTATTCATACGAATCTATCCTAAAAAATGTTGGCATTAAATAACACATTCAGGTTGATATGCCGTAAAACAAAAATGTAAACCAAAGCACCCAAACCAAAGAATACATATTCTATTCATACGAATTTATCCTTCTAAAATGTTGTCGGCATTAACAAGCCCAGTGAGGTTGATATGCCAAAAAACAAAAAATAAACCAAAGTAACGCTAAAAACAAAGAATACATATCTATTCATACGAATCTATCATAAAATGTTTGGCATTAAGCAATAAGTGAGGTTGATATGCCGTAAAAAACAAAAAATAAAACCAGCACGGCTAAAACTAAAGAATACATATTCTATTCATACGAATCTATCCTAAAAAAGGTTTGGCACACAGCCCAGTGAGGTTGATGCCGTAAAACAAAAAAATGTAAACCAAAGCACCCAAACCAAAGCACATAATCTATTCATACGAATTCATCTCTAAAAGTGTTGTTTGGCATTAACAGACCAGTGAGGTTGATATGTCAAAACAAAATAAACCAATCCACCTAAACCAAAGAATACATATTCTATTCATACGAATCTATCCTAAAAATGTTGTTTTTATTAAATAACCCACTGAGGTTGATATACTTGCGTAAAAAACAAAAAATAAAGCAATCTAAAACAAAAAATATATTCTGTTCATAAGAAAGAATCTATCCTAAAAATGTATATTAAATAACCCATTGCGTTGATATATTCGTAAAACAAAAATAAACCAAAGCAATCTAAACCAAAGAATACATATTCTATTCATACGAATCTATCCTAAAAAATGTCGGCATTAAAGCCTTTTGGTTGATGTTGATAAAACAAAATAAAACAATCAATCAAAACCAAAGAATATATATTCTATTCATACGAATCTATCCTAAAAATGTTTGTCGGCATTAAATAACCCATTAGATTTGATAAAACAAAATAAACGAAAATCTAAACCAAAAAATACATAAACCAAAAATACATATTCTATTCAATAACCCAATCTATAAAACAAAAACCAAAGCAATCTAAACCAAAGCTATTAAATCTAAAAATGTTATGAGGTTAAATAGCCCGTAAAAAACAAAATAAACCAAACCAATCTAAACCAAAGAATACATATTCTATTCATACAATTATCCTAAAAATGTTGTCGGCATTAAATAGCCCAGTGAGTTGATGTGCCGTGAAACAAAATAAACCAAACAATCTAAACCAAAGAATACATATTCTATTCAAACGAATCTATCCTAAAATGTTGTCGGCATTAACAACCCAGTGGTTGATATGCCGTAAAACAAAATAAACCAAAGCAAATCTAAACCAAAGAATACATATTCTATTCATACGAATCTATCGCTAAAAAATTTTGTTTGCATTAAAATAGCCCAGTGAGGTTGATATGCCGTAAAAAAAAAATAAACGAAACCAATCTAAACCAAAGAATACATATTCTATTAATACGAATCTATCCTAAAAACATTGTCGGCATTAAATAGCCCATTGAGATTGATATGCCGTAAAACAAAAATAAACCAAAAGCAATCTAAACCAAAGAATACATATTCTATTCAACGAATCTAACCTAAAAATGGCATTAAATAGCTCAGTGAGGTTGATATGCCGTAAAACAAAATAAACCAATCAAATCTAAACCAAGAATACATATTCTATTCATACGAATCTATCCTAAAAATGTTGTCGGCATTAAATAACCCAGTGAGGTTTAATATTCCAAAAACAAAACAAACAAAAGCAATCTAAAACCAAAGAATCATATTCTATTTCATACGAATCTATCTAAAAATGTCGGCATTAAATAACCCATTGAGGTTGATATGCCGTAAAACAAAATAATAAACCAAAGCAATCTAAACCAAAATACATATTCTATTCATACGAATATATCTAAAAAAGTTGTCGGCATTAAATAGCCCAGTGAGGTTGATATGCCGTAAAACAAAATAAACCAAACCAATCTAAACCAAAAAATAAATATTCTATTCATACGAATCTATCCTAAAAATGTTGTCGGCATTAAATAACCCAGTGAGGTTGATATGCCCGTAAAACAAAAATAAACCAAAAGCAATCTAAACCCAAAATACATATTCTATTCATACGAATCTATCCTAAAAATGTCGGCATTAAATAGCCCAGTGAGGTTGATATGCCGTAAAAATAAAATAAACCAAAGCATCTAAACCAAAAGAATATATATTCTATTCATACGAATCTATCCTAAAAATGTTGTCGGCATTAAATAGCCCAGTGAGGTTGATATGCCCGTAAAACAAAAAATAAAGCAATCTAAATCTAAACCAAAAAATACATATTCTATTCTTACGAATCTATCCTAAAAATGTTGTCGGCATTAAATAACCCAGTGAGGTTGATATGCCCGTAAAAACAAATAAACCAAAGCAATCTAAACCAAAGAATACATATTCTATTCATACGAATCTATCCTAAAATGTTGCCGGCATTAAATAGACCAGTGAGGTTGATATGCCGTAAAAACAAAATAAACCAAACCAATCTAAACCAAAAAATACATATTCTATTCATACGAATCTATCCTAAAAATGTTGTCGGCATTAAATAACCCATTGAGGTTGATATGTAAACAAAATAAACCAAAAGCAATCTAAACCAAAAAATACATATTCTATTCATGCGAATCTATCCTAAAAATGTTGTCGGCATTAAATAACCCATTGAGGTTGATATGCCGTAAAACAAAATAAACCCAAAACAATCTAAACTAAAAATACATATTCTATTCATACGAATCTATCCTAAAAAATTTCTCGGCATTAAATAACCCATTGAGGTTGATATGCCGTAAAAACAAAAAATAAACCAAAGCAATCTAAACCCAAAATAATATATCCTATTCACGAATCTGTCCAAAATGTTGCCGGCATTAAATAACCCATTGAGGTTGATATGCCCGTAAAACAAAAATAAACCAAAGCAATCTAAACCAAAAATACATATTCTATTCATACGAATCTATCCTAAAAATGTCGTCGGCATTAAATAACCCATTGAGGTTTATGCCGTAAAACAAAATAAACCAAAGCAATCTAAACCAAAAAAATACATATTCTATTCATACGAATCTATCCTAAAATGTCGGCATTAAATAACCCACTGAGGTTGATATGCCGTAAACAAAAAATAAACCAAAAGCAATCTAAACCAAAGAATATATATTCCTATTCATACGAATTATATCCTAAAAAATGTTGTCGGCATTAAATAGCCCATTGAGGGTTGATATGCCAAGTAAAACAAAAATAAACCAAAAGCAAATCTAAACCAAAATACATATTCTATTCATAATGAATTTATATCTAAAAATGTCGGCATTAAATAGCCCAGTGAGGTTGATATGCCGTAAAACAAAAAAAAACCAATCTAAACCCAAGAATACATATTCTATTCATACGAATCTATCCTAAAAATGTTGTCATTTAAATAACCCCATTGAGGGTTTGATATGCTGCAAAAAAAAATAAACCAAAGCAATCAAACCAAAGAATACATATTCTATTCATACGAATCTATCCTAAAAATGTTGTCGGCATTAAATAGCCCAGTAAGGTTGATATGCCTTAAAACAAAAAGACAAAACCAAAGCTATTCTAAACCAAAAAAGAATGTCATTAAATTCTATTCATAATGAATCTATCTAAACCAAAAGCTACAAAAATGTTGTCGGCATTAAATAACCCATTGAGGTTGATATGCCGTAAAACAAAATAAACAAAACAATCTAAACCAAAATACATATTCTATTCATACGAATCTATCCTAAAAATGTTGTCGGCATTAAATAACCCAGTGAGGTTGATATGCGTAAAAACCAAAAATCTAAACTCCAACCAATCTAAACCAAAAAGAATACATATTCTATTCATATACGAATCTATCCAAAATACAAATCTATTTATCCTAAAAATGTGGCATTAAATAACCCATTGAGGTTTATATGCCCAAAAAAAAAATAAACCAAAACAATCTAAACCAAAGAATACATATTCTATTCATACGAATCTATCCTAAAAAATGTTGTCGGCATTAAATAACCCATTGAGGTTGATATGCCGTAAAAAACAAAAAAAACCAAACCAAAAGCCTAAAACCAAAAATACATATTCTATTCAAACGAATCTATCCTAAAAATGTTGTCGGCATTAAATAACCCATTGAGGTTGATATGCCGTAAAACAAAAATAAATCAAAGCAACCTAAACCAAAAATACATATTCTATTCATGCAGAATCTATCCTAAAAATGTTATCGGCATTAAATAACCCACTGAGGTTGAATGCCGTCAAAAAAAAAAATAAAACTAAACCAATCTAAACCAAAGATCATATATTCTATTCATACGTATCTATCCTAAAAATGTCGGCATTAAATAACCCATTGAGGTTGATATGCCGTAAAACAAAATCAACCAAAAAGCACTAAACCAAAAAATACATAAATCTATTCATACGAATCTATCCTAAAAATGTTGCGGCATTAAATAACCCATTGAGGTTTATGTGCCGTAAAACAAAATAAACCAGCAATCTAAACCAAAAGAATTGCATGTTCTATTCATACGAATCTATCCTAAAATGTTGTTTTCATTAAATAACCCACTGAGATTGTTGATATGCCGTAAAACAAAATAAACCAAAAAAATCTAAACCAAAGAATACATATTCTATTCAAAACGAATCTATCCTAAAAATGTTGTCGGTATTAAATAACCCATTGAGGTTGATATGCCGTAAACAAAAATAAACCAAAGCAACCTAAACCAAAAATACATAATCTATTCATACGAATCTATCTAAAAAATGTTGTCGGCATTAAATAACCCAGTGAGGTTGATTTGCCGTAAAAACAAAAAAATAAACCAAACCAATCTAAACCAAAAGAATACATATTTTATTCATACGAATCTATCCTAAAAATGTTGTCGGCATTAAATAATGCATTGAGGTTGATATGCCGTAAAACAAAATTAAACAAACAATCTAAACCAAAATACATATTCTATTCATACGAATCTATCCTAAAATGTTGTCAAGGTTAAATAACCCAGTGAGGTTGATATGCCGCAAAAAAAATAAAACCAATCCAATCTAAACCAAGAATACATATTCTATTCATACGAATTATCTATCCTAAAAATGTTGTCGGCATTAAATAACCCATTGACTGAGGATATGCCCGTAAAAACAAAATAAACCAAAACAATCTAAACCAAAGAATACATATTCTATTCATACGAATCTGTCCTAAAACATTGCCGGCATTAAATAACCCATTGGGGTTGGATATGCCGTAAACAAAAAAAAAACCAAAGCAATCTAAACCAAAAATACATATTCTATTCATACGAATCTATCCTAAAAATGTCGGCATTAAATAATAACTGAGGTTGATATGCCGTAAACAAAATAAACCAATGCAATCTAAACCAAGAATACATATTCTATTCATACGAATCTATCCTAAAATGTTGTCGGTATTAAATAATGCAGTGAGGTTGATATGCCGTAAAACAAAAAAAAACCAAAAGCAATCTAAACCAAAAAATACATATTCTATTCATACGAATCTATCCTAAAAAAATGTTATCGGCATTAAATCCACTGAGGTTGATATGCCGTAAAACAAAATAAACCCAACCAATCTAAACCAAAGAACATATTCTATTCATACGAATCTATCCTAAAAATTTGTCGGCATTAAATAACCCTCGAGGTTGATATGCCGTAAAACAAAAATAAACGAAACCAATCTAAACCAAAGAATACATATTCTATTCATACGAATCTATCACAAAAAATTGTCGGCATTAAATAGCCCATTGAAGTTGATATGCTGTAAAAACAAAAAAAATAAACCAAACCAATCTGAACCAAAAATACATATTCTATTCAAGCGAATCTATCACCTAAAATGTTGTCGGCATTAAATAGCCCCAGTAAGGTTGATATGCCGTAAAACAAAAATAAACCAAACCAATCTAAACCAAAGAATACATATTCTTTTCAAACGAATCTATCCTAAAAAATGTTGTCGGCATTAAACCAACCCATTGAGGTTGATATGCCCGTAAAACAAAAATAAACCAAATCAACCTAAACCAAAAATACATATTCTATTCATACGAATCTATCCTAAAAATGTTGTCGGCATTAAATAGCCCAGTGAGGTTGATTTGCCGTAAAACAAAATAAACCCAAACCAATCTAAATCAAAAAATACATATTCTTTTCATACGAATCTATCCTAAAAATGTTGTCGGCATTAAATAACCCATTGAAGGATATGCCGTAAAACAAAAATAAACCAAAACAATCTAAACCAAAGAATATATATTCTATTCATACGAATCTATCCTAAAAAGTTGTCGGCAATAAATAACCCAGTGAGGTTGATGCCGTAAAACAAAATAAACCAAACAATCTAAACCAAAGAATAAATATTCTATTCATACGAATCTATCCCAAAAATGTCGGCATTAAATAACCCACTGAGGTGATATGCCGTAAAACAAAATAAACCAAAGCAATCTAAACCAAAGAATATATATTCTATTCAAACGAATCTATCCTAAAAAGTTGTCGGCATTAAATAATGCATTGAGGTTGATATGCCGTAAAACAAAATAAACCAAAAGCAATTTTAAAACCAAAAATACACAATCTATTCCATTTGAATCTATCCTAAAAATGTTGTCGGCATTAAATAACACACACTGAGGTTGATATGCCGTAAAACAAAAATAAACCAAACAAATCTAAATCCAAAGAATACATATTTTTTTCATAGAATCTATCCTAAAAATGTTGTCGGCATTAAAATAACCCAGTAAGGTTGATATGCCGTAGAACAAAATAAACGAAAGCAATCTAAACCAAAATACATATTCTATTCATGCACGAATCTATCCTAAAAATGTTGTCGGCAATCTAAACCCAAAGAGGTGAGTTGATATGCCCGTAAAACAAAAAATAAACCAAAGCAATCTAAACCAAAGAATACATATTCTATTCATACGAATCTATCCTAAAATTTGTCAGCATTAAATAACCCAATGAGGTAGATATGCCGTAAAACAAAATAAACCAAACCAATCTAAACCAAAGAATACATATTCTATTCATAATGAATCTATCCTAAAATGTTGTCGGCATTAAATAACCCATTGAGGTTGATATGCCGTAAAACAAAAATAAACCAAAAGCAAATCTAAACCAAAAAATACATATTCTATTCATACGAATCTATCTCAAAAATGTTGTCGGCATTAAATAACCGAGTGAGGGTTGATATGCCGTAAAACAAAATAAACCAAACCAATCTAAACCAAAGATATATATTCTATTCATACGAATCTATCCTAAAAATGTTGTCGGCATTAAATGGCTCAGTGAGGTTGATATGCCGTAAAACAAAAATAAAACCAAAGCAATCTAAACCAAAAATACATATTCTATTCAAACGAATCTATCCTAAAAAATGTTGTCGGCATTAAATAACCCACTAAGGTTGATATGCCGTAAAACAAAAATAAAAGCAAACAAATCTAAACCAAAGAATACATATTCTATTCATACGAATCTATCCTAAAAATTTTGTCAGCATTAAATAACCAGTGAGGTTGATTTGCCGTAAAACAAAAATAAACGAAACCAATCTAAACCAAAGAATACATATTCTATTCATAATGAATCTATCCTAAAAAAACATTGTCGGCATTAAATGGCCCATTGAGGTTGATATGCCGTAAAAAAAATAAACCAAACCAATCTAAACCAAAAATACATATTCTATTCATACAGAATCTATCTCAAAAAAATGTTGTCGGCATTAAATAGCCCAGTGAGGTTGATATGCCGTAAAACAAAACCAACCAAAGCAATCTAAACCAAAGAATACATATTCTATTCAAACGAAATCTATCCTAAAAATGTTGTTTGGCATTAAATAGCCCAGTGAGGTTGATATGCCGTAAAAACAAAAATAAACCAAAAGCAACCTAAACCAAAAATACATATTCTATTCATACGAATCTATCCTAAAATGTTGTCGGCATTAAATAGCCCAGTGAGGTTGATTTGCCGTGAAAACCAAAATAAACCCAACCAATTTAAACCAAAAATACATATTCTTTTCATACGAATCCTCCTAAAAATGTTGTCGGCATTAAATAACCCAGTGAGGTTGATATGCGTAAAACAAAATAAACCAAATCAATCTAAACCAAAGAATACATATTCTATTCATACGAATCTATCCTAAAAAAAAAAAAGTCGGCATTAAATAATACAGTGGGGTTGATATGCGTAAAACAAAATAAACGAAACCAATCAACCAAAGAATACATATTCTATTCATACACAATCTATCCAAAAAATGTTGTTTGGCATTAACAACCCAGTGAGGTTGATATGCCGTAAAACAAAATAAAACAAAACAATCTAAACCAAAGAATACATATTCTATTCAAACGAATCTATCCTAAAAATTTGTCGGCATTAAATAACCCCTTGAGGTTGATATGTTGTAAAACAAAAAAAATAAACAAAGCAATTTAAACCAAAAAATACATATTCTATTCATACGAATCTATCCTAAAAATGTTGTCGGCATTAAATAACCCATTGAGGTTGATTTAAGCCGTAAAAACAAAATAAACCAAAGCAATCTAAACCAAAGAATACATATTCTTTCATACGAATCTATCCTAAAAATGTTGTCATTAAATAATGCAGTGGGTTGATATGCCGTAATACAAAATAAATAAATCAATCTAAACCAAAAATACATATTCTATTCATACGAATCTATCCTAAAAATGTTGTCGGCATTAAATAGCTCAGTGAGGTTGATATGCCGTAAAACAAAATAAACCAAATCAATTAAACCAAAGAATACATATTCTATTCATACGAATCTATCCTAAAATATCGGCATTAAAATAGCCCACTGAGGTTGATATGCGTGTAAACAAAAAATAAACCAAAGCAATCTAAACCAAAAGAATATATATTCTATTCATAATGAATCTGTCTCTAAAAACATTGCGGCATTAAATAACCCATTGAGGTTGATATGCCGTAAAACAAAAATAAACCAAAGCAATCTAAAACCAAAAAAACATATTCTATTCATAATGAATCTATCCTAAAAATATTGTCGGCATTAAATAACCCCACTGAGGTTGATATGCCGTAAAAACAAAATAAACCAAAAGCATCTGAATCAAAAGAATACATATTCTATTCATACGAATCTATCCTAAAAAATGTTTGTCGGCATTAAATATAGTGAGGTTGATATGCCGTAAACAAAATAAACCAAAAGCAATCTAAACCAAAATACATATTCTATTCATAATGAATCTATCCTAAAAATGTTGTCGGCATTAAATAACCAGTGAGGTTGATTTGCCGTAAAAAAAAAATAAAGCACCAAATCAAACCAAAGAATACATATTCTATTCATACGAATCTATCCTCTAAAAATTTGTCAGCATTAACAACCCCTTGAGGTTGATATGCCGTAAAACAAAATAAACGAAACCAATCTAAACCAAAGAATACATATATATTCTATTCATACGAATCTATCCTAAAAAATTGCCGGTATTAAATAACCGATTGGAGGTTGATATGCCGTAAAACAAAATAAAACCAACCAATCTAAACCAAAAATACATATTCTATTCATAATGAATCTATCTAAAAATGTTGTCGGCATTAATAGCCCAGTGAGGTTGATATGCTGTAAAAAACAAAAAAACCAAACAACCTAAAAACCAAAGAATACATATTCTGTTTCAAACGAATCTATCCTAAAAATGTCGGCATTAAATAACCCAGAGGTTGATATGCCGTAAAAACAAAATAAACCAAAGCAGTCTGGGCAAGAATACATATTCTATTCATACGAATCTATCCTAAAAATGTTGTCGGCATTAAATAACCCAGTGAGGGTTGATTTGCCGTAAAAAAAAAACCCAAACCAATTTCCCAAACCAAAGAATACATATTCTTTTCATGAATCTATCCTAAAAAATGTCGGCATTAAATAACCCATTGAGGTTGATATGCCGTAAAACCAAATAAACCAAAGCAATCTAAACCAAAGAATACATATTCTATTCATGCGAATCTATCCTAAAAAAATGTTGTCGGCATTAAATAGCTCCATTGAGGTGATATGCCGTAAACAAAATAAACCAAAACAATCTAAAAAAGACATAATCTATTCCTACGAATCTATCTAAAATGTTGTCGGCATTAAATAACCCAGTGAGGGTTGATATGCCCGTAAAACAAAATAAACGAAAGCAATCTAAACCAAAGAATACATATTCTATTCAAACGAATCTATCCCTAAATTTTGTCAGTTAAATCATGCAGTGAATTTGGATATGCCGTAAAACAAAATAAACCAAAGCAATCTAAACCAAAAAATACATATTCTATTCATCATAATGAATCTATCCTAAAAAATTTGTCGGCATTAAATAGCCCACTGAGGTTGATATGCCGTAAAAACAAAAATAAAGCAAACAATCTAAAACAAAAATACATATTCTATTCATACAAGATCTATCCTAAAAAATGTTGTCGGCATTAAATAAACCATTGAGGTTGATATGCCGTAAAACAAAATAAACCAAAGCAATCTAAACCAAAGAATACATATTCTATTCATATGAATCTATCCTAAAAATGTCGGCATTAAATAACCCATTGAGGTTGATATGCCGTAAAAAAACAAAATAAACCAAAACAATCTAAAAACCAAAAATACATATTCTATTTCATAATGAATCTATCCTAAAAATGTTGTCGGCATTAAAACAACCCACTGAGGTTGATTTGCCGTAAAACAAAAAAAACCAATGAAATCTAAACCAAAAGAATACATATTCTATTCATACGAATCTATCCTAAAAATGTTGTCGGTCTTAAATAACCCAGTGAGGTTGATATGCCCGTAAAACAAAATAAACCAAAACAATCTAAACCAAAAAATACATATTCTATTCATACGAATCTATCCTAAAAATGTTGTCGGCATTAAATAGCCCAGTGAGTTGATTTGCCGTAAAAAAAAAAAATAAACCCAACCAATCTAAACAAAAAGAACACATATTCTATTCATAATGAATCTATCCTAAAAATTTTGTCGGCATTAAATAGCCCCCAAAGGTTGATATGCTGTAAAATAAAAATAAACCAAACCACCCAAACCAAAGAATACATATTCTGTTCATACGAATCTATCACAAAAAGTTGTCGGCATTAAATAACCCATTGATGTTACGATATGCCGTAAACCAAAATAAACCAGAAACCAATCTAAACCAAAAAATACATATTCTATTCATACGAATCTATCCTAAAAATGTTGTCGGCATTAAATAGCCCAGTGAGGTTGATATGCCGTAAAACAAAATAAACCAAAGCAACCTAAAACCAAAGAATACATATTCTATTCATAATGAATCTATCCTAAAAAATGTTTGTCGACATTAAACCGCCCATTCAATTGATGCTGCTGTAAAACAAAATAAACCAAAGCAATTCAAACCAAAATACATATTCTATTCATACGAATCTATCCTAAAAATGTCGGCATTAAATAGCCCAGTGAGTTGATTTGCCGTAAAACAAAAATAAACCAAACCAATCTAAACCAAAGAATACATATTCTATTCATACGAATCTATCCTAAAAATGTTGGCATTAAATAACCCAGTGAGGTTGATAAATAAAACAAAATAAACCAAAGCAATCTAAAACCAAAGAAAGTACATATTCTATTCATACGAATTTATCTAAAAATGTTGTCGGCATTAAATAACCCAGTGAGGTTGATATGCCGTAAAACAAAAATAAACGAAACCAATCTAAACCAAAAAATACATATTCTATTCATACGAATCTATCTAAAATGTTGTCGGCATTAAATAGCCCAGGGAGGTTGATATGCCGTAAAACAAAATAAACAAAGCAATCTAAACAAAAGAATACATAATCTATTCATACGAATCTATCCTAAAAATTTTGTCGGCATTAAATAACCCAGTGAGGTTGATATGCCGTAAAAACAAAAATAAAAACCAAAACAATCTAAACCAAAAATACATATTCTATTCATACGAATCTATCCTAAAAATGTTGTCGGCATTAAATAACCCATTGAGGGTTGATATGCCGTAAAAAAATAAAATAAACCAAACAATCTAAACCAAAAATACATATTCTATTCATACGAATCTATCCTAAAAATGTTGTCATTAAATAACCCATTGAGGTTGATATGCCCGTAAAACAAAAATAAACCAAGCAATCTAAACCAAAGAATACATATTCTATTCATACGAATCTATCCTAAAAATGTTGTCGGCATTAAATAACCCATTGAGGTTGATATGCCGTAAAACAAAAATAAACAAAACAATCTAAACCAAAAATACATATTCTATTCATACGAAATCTATCCTAAAAATGTTGTCGGCATTAAATGGCCCAGTGAGAGGTTGATATGCCGTAAAACAAAATAAACAAAGCAATCTAAACCAAAAATACATATTCTATTCATACGAATCTATCCTAAAAATGTTGTCGGCATTAAATAGCGCAGTGAGGTTGATATCTCGTAAAACAAAAATAAACAAAAGCAATCTAAACCAAAAAATACATATTCTATTCATACGAATCTATCCTAAAAATGTTGTCGGCATTAAATAACGGTGAGGGTTGATTTGCCGTAAAACAAAATAAACAGAACCAATCTAAACCAAAGAATACATATTCTATTCATACGAATCTATCCTAAAAATGTTGTCAGCATTAAATAGCCCAGTGAGGTTGATATGCCGTAAAACAAAATAAACCAAACCAATCAAACCAAAGAATGCATATTCTATTCATTTTGATCTATCCTAAAAATATTTGTCGGCATTAAATAGACCAGTGAAGTTGATATGCCGTAAAACCAAAATAAACCAAAAAAATCTAAACCAAGAATACATATTCTATTCATACGAATCTGTCATAAAAAATGTTGTCGGCATTAAATAGCCCAGTGAGGTTGATTTGCCGTAAACAAAATAAACCAAACCAATCTAAACCAAAGAATACATATTCTATTCATACGAATCTATCCCTAAAATGTTGTCGGCATTAAATAACCCATTGAGGTTGATATATTAAAACAAAATAAACCAAATCTAAACCAAAGAATATATATTCTATTCATACGAATCTATCCTAAAAATTTGTCGGCATTAAATAACCCATTGAGGTTGATATGCCGTAAAACAAAATAAACCAAAGCAATCCAAACCAAAGAATACATATTCTATTCATACGAATCTATCTAAAAAATGTTGCCGGCATTAAATAACCCAGTGAGGTTGATATGCCGTAAAACAAAATAAACCAAGAAATCTAAACCAAAGAATACATATTCTATTCATACGAATCTATCTAAAAATGTTGTCGGCATTAAATAGACCAGTGAGGTTGATATGCCGTAAAACAAAATAAACCAAAACAATCTAAACAAAGAATACATATTCTATTCATAATGATTTATCCTAAAAATGTTGTCCGCATTAAATAGCCCAGTGAGGTTGATATGCCGTAAAACAAAATAAACAAATCAAATCTAAACCAAAGAATATATTCTATTCATACGAATCTATCCTAAAAAAGTTGTCGGCATTAAATAACCCAGTGAAGGCGATATGCCGTAAAACAAAATAAACCAAAGCAATCTAAACCAAAGAATACATATTCTATTCATACGAATCTATCCTAAAAAATTGTCGGCATTAAATAGCCCATTGAGGTTTATATGCCGTAAAACAAAATAAACCAAAGCAACCTAAACCAAAGAATACATATTCTATTCAAACGTATCTATCCTAAAAAAGTTGTCGGCATTAAATAGCCCAGTGAAGTTGATATGCCTTAAAACAAAATAAACGAAACCAATCTAAACCAAAGAATACATATTCTATTCATACGAATCTATCCTAAAAATTGTCGGCATTAAATAACCCAGTGAGGTTGATATGCCGTAAAACAAAAAAAAAAATCAATCTAAACCAAAAATACATATTCTATTCATAATGAATCTATCTAAAATGTTGTCCGCATTAAATAGCCCAGTGAGGTTGATATGCCGTAAAACAAAAATAAACCAAAGCAATCTAAACCAAAGAATACATATTCTATTCATACGAATCTATCCTAAAAAAGTTGTCGGCATTAAATATTACCAGTGAAGTTGATATGCCTTAAAACAAAATAAACGAAAACCAATCTAAACCAAAGAATACATATTCTATTCATACGAATCTATCCTAAAATGTTGTCGGCATTAAATAACCCATTGAGGTTGATATGCCGTAAAACAAAATAAACCAAATCAATCTAAACCAAAGAATACATATTCTATTCAACGTATCTATCCTAAAAAAGTTGTCGGCATTAAATAACCCAGTGAGGTTGATATGCCGTAAAACAAAATAAACCAAAACAATCTAAACCAAAGAATACATATTCTATTCTTAACGTATCTATCCTAAAAATGTTGTCGGCATTAAATAATTCATTGAGGTTGATTGCCGTAAAACAAAAATAAACAAAGCAATCTAAACCAAAAATCATATCTATTCATACGAATCTATCCTGTCGGCATTAAATAACCCATTGAGGTTGATATTCCGTAAAAAAAAAAATAAACCAAAGCAATCTAAACCAAGAATACATATTCTATTCATACGAATCTATCCTAAAAAGTTGTCGGCATTAAATAACCCAGTGAGGTTGATATGCCGTAAAACAAAAAATAAACCAAACCAATCTAAACCAAAAATACATATTCTATTCATACGAATCTATCCTAAAAATGTTGTCGGCATTAAATAACCCATTGAGGTTTTATATGCCGTAAAACAAAATAAACCAAAGCAATCTAAACCAAAATACATATTCTATTCATACGAATCTATCCTAAAAATGTTGTCGGCATTAAATAACCCAGTGAGGTTAATATGCCGTAAAACAAAAATAAACCAAAGCAATCTAAACCAAAGAATACATATTCTATTCATACGAATCTATCCTAAAAATGTTGTCGGCATTAAATAGCCCAGTGAGGTTGATATGCCGTAAAACAAAATAAACCAAAGCAATCTAAACCAAAGAATACATATTCTATTCATACGAATCTATCCTAAAAATGTTGTCGGCATTAAATAGCCCAGTGAGGTTGATATGCCGTAAAACAAAATAAACCAAAGCAATCTAAACCAAAGAATACATATTCTATTCATACGAATCTATCCTAAAAATGTTGTCGGCATTAAATAACCAGTGAGGTTGATATGCCGTAAAAACAAAATAAACCCAACCAATCTAAACCAAAAATACATATTCTATTCATACGAATCTATCCTAAAAATGTTGTCGGCATTAAATAATAACCCATTGAGGTTGATATGCCGTAAAACAAAAAAATAAACCAATCAATCTAAACCAAAAAATACATATTCTATTCATACGAATCTATCCTAAAAATGTTGTCGGCATTAAATAACCCATTAGGTTGATATGCCGTAAAACAAAAATAAACCAAAGCAATCTAAACCAAAATACATATTCTATTCATACAGATCTATCCTAAAAAATGTTGTCGGCATTAAATAACCCAGTGAGGTTGATATGCCGTAAAACAAAAAATAAACCAATCAATCTAAACCAAAGAATACATATTCTATTCATACGAATCTATCCTAAAAATGTTGTCGGCATTAAATAACCCATTGAGGTTGTTGATATGCCGTAAAACAAAAATAAACCAAAACAATCTAAACCAAAAATACATATTCTATTCATACGAATCTATCCTAAAAAAATCGACATTAAATAGCCCAGTGAGGTTGATATGCCCGTAAAAACAAAAAATAAACCAAAGCAATCTAAACCAAAAAATACATATTCTATTCATACGAATCTATCCTAAAATATTGTCGGCATTAAATAACCCATTGAGGTTTATATGCCGTAAAAAAAAATAAACCAAGCAATCTAAACCAAAAAATATATTCTATTCATACGAATCTATCCTAAAAATGTTTGTCGGCATTAAATAGCCCAGTGGGGTTGATATGCCGTAAAACAAAATAAACCAAAGCAATCTAAACCAAAAGAATACATATTCTATTCATACGAATCTATCCTAAAAATGTTGTCGGCATTAAATAACCCATTGAGGTTGATATGCCGTAAAACAAAAATAAACCAAAACAATCTAAACCAAAAAATACATATTCTATTCTTACGAATCTATCCTAAAAATGTTGTCGGCATTAAATAACCCAATTGAGGTTTATATGCCTTAAAACAAAATAAAACCAAACCAATCTAAACCAAAAAATACATATTCTATTCATACGAATCTATCCTAAAAATGTTGTCGGCATTAAATAACCATTGAGGTTGATATGCCGTAAAACAAAAATAAACCAAAACAATCTAAACCAAAGAATACATATTCTATTCATACGAATCTATCCTAAAAATGTTGTCGGCATTAAATAGCCCAGTGAGGTTGATATGCCGTAAAGCAAAATAAACCAAAACAACCTAAACCAAAAATACATATTCTATTCATACAGATCTATCCTAAAATGTTGTCGGCATTAAATAGCCCAGTGAGGTTGATTTGCCGTAAAACAAAAAATAAACCAAACCAATCTAAAACCAAAGAATACATATTCTATTCATACGAATCTATCTAAAAATGTTGTTATTAAATAACCCAGTGAGGTTGATATGCCGTAAAACAAAATAAACCAAAAAATCTAAACCAAAGAATACATATTCTATTCATCCTAATTTATCCTAAAAATGTTGTCGGCATTAAATAAAATAAACCCAGTGAAGTTGATATGCCGTAAAACAAAATAAACCAAAAGCAATCTAAACCAAAGAATACATATTCTATTCATACGAATCTATCCTAAAAATGTCGGCATTAAATAACCCACTGAGGTTGATATGCCGTAAAACAAAAAAAAAACAAAGCAATCTAAACCAAAGAATACATATTCCTTCATACGAATCTATCCTAAAAATTTTGTCGGCATTAAATAACCCATTGAGGTTGATATGCCGTAAAAACAAAATAAACCAAAAGCAATCCTAAACCAAAAATACATATTCTATTCATACGAATCTATCCTAAAAATGTTGTCGGCATTAAATAACCCACTGAGGTTGATATGCCGTAAAACAAAATAAACCAAAGCAATCTAAACCAAAAATACATATTCTATTCATACGAATCTATCTAAAATGTTGTCGGCATTAAATAACCCCATTGAGGTTGATATGCCGTAAAACAAAATAAACCAAAACAATCTAAACCAAAAGAATACATATTCTATTCATACGAATCTATCCTAAAAATGTTGCCGGCATTAAATAACCCATTGAGGTTGATATGCCCGTAAAAACAAAAAATAAACCAAAGCAATCTAAACCAAAATACATATTCTATTCATACGTGAATCTATCCTAAAAAATGTTGTTTGCATTAAATAACCCAGTGAGGTTGATATGCCGTAAAACAAAATAAACCAAAGCAATCTAAACCAAAGAATACATATTCTATTCAAACGAATCTATCCTAAAAATGTTGTTTGCATTAAATAGCCCATTGAGGTTGATATGCCGTAAAACAAAATAAACCAAAGCAATCTAAACCAAAAATACATATTCTATTCATACGAATCTATCCTAAAATGTTGTCGGCATTAAATAGCCCAGTGAGGTTGATTTGCCGTAAAACAAAATAAACCCAACCAATCTAAACCAAAGAATACATATTCTATTCATACGAATCTATCCTAAAAATGTTGTCGGCATTAAATAACCCAGTGAGGTTGATATGCCGTAAAACAAAATAAACCAAAGCAATCTAAACCAAAGAATACATATTCTATTCATACGAATCTATCCTAAAAAAGTTGTCGGCATTAAATAGCCCAGTGAAGTTGATATGCCTTAAAACAAAATAAACGAAACCAATCTAAACCAAAGAATACATATTCTATTCATACGAATCTATCCTAAAAATGTT
The DNA here is from genome assembly GCA_903632075.3 of Acanthosepion pharaonis. Lineage (NCBI taxonomy): Eukaryota > Metazoa > Mollusca > Cephalopoda > Sepiida > Sepiidae > Acanthosepion > Acanthosepion pharaonis. The sequence continues at coordinate 222,498 of CAHIKZ030000560.1, read as the reverse complement.
GTCGGCATTAAATAGCCCAGTGAGGTTGATATGCCGTAAAACAAAATAAACCAAAGCAATCTAAACCAAAGAATACATATTCTATTCATACGAATCTATCCTAAAAATGTTGTCGGCATTAAATAACCCAGTGAGGTTGATATGCCGTAAAAAACAAAATAAACCAAAAGCAATCTAAACCAAAGAATACATATTCTATTCATACGAATCTATCCTAAAAAATGTTGTCGGCATTAAAATAGCCCAGTGAGGTTGATTTGCCGTAAAACAAAATACACTAAACCAATCTAAACCAAAGAATACATATTCTATTCATACGAATCTATCCTAAAAATGTTGTCGGCATTAAATAACCCATTGAGGTTGATATGCCGTAGAACAAATTAAACCAAATCAATCTAAACCAAAGAATACATATTCTATTCATACGAATCTATCCTAAAAATGTTGTCGGCATTAAATGGCCCCAGTGAGGTTGATATGCCGTAAAACAAAATAAACCAAAGCAATCTAAACCAAAGAATACATATTCTATTCATACGAATCTATCCTAAAAATATCGGCATTAAATAACCCACTGAGGTAGATATGCCGTAAAACAAAATAAACCAAAGCAATCTAAACCAAAGAATATATATTCTATTCATACGAATCTATCCTAAAAATGTCGGCATTAAATAACCCATTGAGGTTGATATGCCGTAAAACAAAATAAACCAAAGCAATCTAAACCAAAAATACATAATCTATTCATACGAATCTATCCTAAAAATGTCGGCATTAAATAACCCACTGAGGTTGATATGCCGTAAAACAAAATAAACCAATCAAATCTAAACCAAAAGAATACATATTCTATTCATACGAATCTATCCTAAAATGTTGTCGGCATTAAATAACCCAGTGAGGTTGATATGCCGTAAAACAAAAATAAACCAAAGCAATCTAAACCAAAGAATACATATTCTATTCATACGAATCTATCCTAAAATGTTTTTCATTAAATAACCCAGTGAGGTTGATATGCCGTAAAACAAAATAAACCAAAGCAATCTAAACCAAAAATACATATTCTATTCATACGAATCTATCCTAAAAATGTTGTCGGCATTAAATAACCCAGTGAGGTTGATATGCCGTAAAACAAAATAAACCAAAACCAATCTAAACCAAAGAATACATATTCTATTCAACGAATCTATCCTAAAAAGTTGTCGGCATTAAATAACCCAGTGAGGTTGATATGCCGTAAAACAAAATAAACCAAAAGCAATCTAAACCAAAATACATATTCTATTCATACGAATCTATCCTAAAAATGTTGTCGGCATTAAATAGCCCAGTGAGGTTGATATGCCGTAAACAAAATAAACCCAAAGCAATCAAACCAAAGAATACATATTCTATTCATACGAATCTATCCTAAAAAATGTTGTCGGCATTAAATAACCCAGTGAGGTTGATATGCCGTAAAACAAAATAAACCAAACCAATCTAAACCAAAAGAATACATATTCTATTCATACGAATCTATCCTAAAAATGTTGTCGGCATTAAATAGCCCAGTGAGGTTGATATGCCGTAAAACAAAATAAACCAAAGCAATCTAAACCAAAAATACATATTCTATTCATACGAATCTATCCTAAAAATGTCGGCATTAAATAACCCACTGAGGTTGATATGCCGTAAAACAAAATAAACCAAAGCAATCTAAATCAAAGAATACATATTCTATTCATACGAATCTATCCTAAAAATGTTGTCGGCATTAAATAATGCAGTGAGGTTGATATGCCGTAAAACAAAATAAACCAAAGCAATCTAAACCAAAAATACATATTCTATTCATACGAATCTATCCTAAAAATGTTGTCGGCATTAAATAACCCACTGAGGTTGATATGCCGTAAAAGAAAATAAAGCAATCAAATCTAAACCAAAGAATACATATTCTATTCATACGAATCTATCCTAAAATTTTGTCAGCATTAAATAACCCCTTGAGGTTGATATGCCGTAAAACAAAAATAAACCAAAACAATCTAAACCAAAGAATACATATTCTATTCATACGAATCTATCCTAAAAATGTCGGCATTAAATAACCCATTGAGGTTGATATGCCGTAAAACAAAATAAACCAAAGCAATCTAAACCAAAAATACATAATCTATTCATACGAATCTATCCTAAAAATGTCGGCATTAAATAACCCACTGAGGTTGATATGCCGTAAAACAAAATTAACGAAAGCAATCTAAATCAAAGAATACATATTCTATTCATACGAATCTATCCTAAAAATGTTGGCATTAAATAACCCATTGAGGTTGATATGCCGTAAAACAAAATAAACCAAAGCAATCTAAACCAAAAAATACATATTCTATTCATACGAATCTATCCTAAAAATGTTTGTCGGCATTAAATAACCCAAAGGTTGATATGCCCGTAAAAACAAAATAAACCAAAGCAATCTAAAACAAAAGAATACATATTCTATTCATACGAATCTATCCTAAAATGTTGTCCGGCATTAAATAATGCAGTGAGGTTGATATGCCGTAAAACAAAATAAACCAAAGCAATCTAAACCAAAGAATACATATTCTATTCATACGAATCTATCCTAAAAATGTTGTCGGCATTCAATAACCCATTGAGGTTGATATGCCGTAAAACAAAATAAAGCAATCAAATCTAAACCAAAGAATACATATTCTATTCATACGAATCTATCCTAAAAATGTTGTCGGCATTAAATAACCCAGTGAGGTTGATATGCCGTAAAACAAAAAATAAACCAAACCAATCTAAACCAAAAATACATATTCTATTCATACGAATCTATCCTAAAAAAATGTCGGCATTAAATAACCCATTGAGGTTGATATGCCGTAAAACAAAATAAACCAAACAATCTAAACCAAAAATACATATTCTATTCAAACGAATCTATCCTAAAATGTTGTCGGCATTAAATAACCCAGGAGGTTGATATGCAACCTAAACCAAAAATACATATTCTATTCAAACGAATCAAAAAATAAACCAAACCAATCTAAACCAAAGGCAAAACCAAAAAAATACATATTCTATTCATACGAATCTATCCTAAAAATGTTGTCGGCATTAAATAGCCCAGTGAGGTTGATATGCCGTAAAACAAAATAAACCAAACCAATCTAAACCAAAAGAATACATATTCTATTCATACGAATCTATCCTAAAATGTTGTCGGCATTAAATAGCCCAGTGAGGTTGATATGCCGTAAAACAAAATAAACCCAACCAATCTAAACCAAAGAATACATATTCTATTCATACGAATCTATCCTAAAAATGTTGTCGGCATTAAATAACCCAGTGAGGTTGATATGCCGTAAAACAAAATAAACCAAAGCAATCTAAACCAAAAATACATATTCTATTCATACGAATCTATCCTAAAAATGTTGTCGGCATTAAATAACCCACTGAGGTTGATATGCCGTAAAACAAAATAAACCAAACCAATCTAAACCAAAGAATACATATTCTATTCATACGAATCTATCCTAAAAATGTTGTCGGCATTAAATAACCCATTGAGGTTGATATGCCGTAAAAAACAAAATAAACCAAAGCAATCTAAACCAAAGAATACATATTCTATTCATACGAATCTATCCTAAAAATGTCGGCATTAAATAACCCATTGAGGTTGATATGCCGTAAAACAAAATAAACCAAAGCAATCTAAACCAAAGAATACATATTCTATTCATACGAATCTATCCTAAAAATGTTGTCGGCATTAAATAGCCCAGTGAGGTTGATATGCCGTAAAACAAAAATAAACCAAACTAATCTAAACCAAAGAATACATATTCTATTCATACGAATCTATCCTAAAAATGTTGTCGGCATTAAATAACCCAGTGAGGTTGATATGCCGTAAAACAAAATAAACCAAAGCAATCTAAACCAAAAATACATATTCTATTCATACGAATCTATCCTAAAATGTTGTCGGCATTAAATAACCCATTGAGGTTGATATGCCAAAAACAAAATAAACCAAACCAATCTAAACCAAAGAATACATATTCTATTCATACGAATCTATCCTAAAATGTTGTCGGCATTAAATAACCCCAGTGAGGTTGATATGCCGTAAAACAAAATAAACCAAACAAATCTAAACCAAAAATACATATTCTATTCATACGAATCTATCCTAAAAACATTGTCGGCATTAAATAACCCAGTGAGGTTGATATGCCGTAAAAAAATAAACCAAATCAATCTAAACCAAAGAATACATATTCTATTCATACGAATCTATCCTAAAATGTTGTCGGCATTAAATAAAACCATTGAGGTTGATATGCCGTAAAACAAAAAAACCAAACCAATTCTAAACCAAAGAATACATATTCTATTCATACGAATCTATCCTAAAATGTTGTCGGCATTAAATAGCCCAGTGAGGTTGATATGCCGTAAAACAAAATAAACCAAAGCAATCTAAACCAAAGAATACATATTCTATTCATACGAATCTATCCTAAAAATGTTGTCGGCATTAAATAACCCATTGAGGTTGATATGCCGTAAAACAAAATAAACCAAAGCAATCTAAACCAAAGAATACATATTCTATTCATACGAATCTATCCTAAAAATGTTGTCGGCATTAAATAGACCAGTGAGGTTGATATGCCGTAAAACAAAATAAACCAATCCAATCTAAACCAAAGAATACATATTCTATTCATACGAATCTATCCTAAAAATGTTGTCGGCATTAAATAACCAATTGAGGTTGATATGCCGTAAAACAAAATAAACCAAAGCAATCTAAACCAAAAATACATATTCTATTCATAAACGAATCTATCCTAAAATGTTGTCATTGGAATTAAATATCCTAAAATTGCATTAAATAAATAAAGCATTGAGGTTGATATGCCGTAAAACAAAATAAACCAAAGCAATCTAAACCAAAGAATACATATTCTATTCATACGAATCTATCCTAAAAATGTTGTCGGCATTAAATAGCCCAGTGAGGTTGATATGCCGTAAAACAAAATAAACCAAAGCAATCTAAACCAAAGAATATATATTCTATTCATACGAATCTATCCTAAAAAAGAATACATGTCGGCATTAAATAGCCCAGTGAGGTTGATATGCCGTAAACAAAATAAACCAAAGCAATCTAAACCAAAGAATACATATTCTATTCATACGAATCTATCCTAAAATGTCGGCATTAAATAACCCAGTGAGGTTGATATGCCGTAAAACAAAATAAACCAAACCAAATCTAAACCAAAGAATACATATTCTATTCATACGAATCTATCCTAAAATGTTGTCGGCATTAAATAGCCCAGTGAGGTTGATATGCCGTAAAACAAAATAAACCAAAGCAAACTAAACCAAAAGAATATATATTCTATTCATACGAATTTATCCTAAAAATTGTCGGCATTAAATAACCCATTGAGGTTGATATGCCGTAAAACAAAATAAACCAAAGCAATCTAAACCAAAAATACATATTCTATTCATACGAATCTATCCTAAAAATATTGTCGGCATTAAAATAACCCATTGAGGTTGATATGCCGTAAAACAAAATAAACCAAAAGCAATCTAAACAAAGAATACATATTCTATTCATAACAAATAAACCAAAGAATCTATCCTAAAAATTGTCGGCATTAAATAACCCATTGAGGTTGATATGCCGTAAAACAAAATAAACCAAAGAATACAATCTAAACCAAAAATACATATTCTATTCATACGAATCTATCCTAAAAAATGTTGTCGGCATTAAATAGCCCAGTGAGGTTGATATGCCGTAAAACAAAATAAACCAAACCAATCTAAACCAAAGAATACATATTCTATTCATACGAATCTATCCTAAAAATGTTGTCGGCATTAAATAACCCATGAGAGGATATGCCGGCAAAACAAAATAAACCAAAAACAATCTAAACCAAAGAATAATATATTCTATTCATAATGAATCTATCCTAAAAACAAAATTAAATAACCCAATATGCCGTAAAACAAAATAAACCAAACCAAAAGAATACATATTCTATTCATACGAATCTATCCTAAAAATTTGTCGGCATTAAATAATATGCCCAGTGAGGTTGATATGCCGTAAAACAAAATAAACCAAACCAATCTAAACCAAAGAATACATATTCTATTCATACGAATCTATCCTAAAAATGTCGGCATTAAATAACCCAGTGAGGTTGATATGCCGTAAAACAAAAATAAACCAAAGCAATCTAAACCAAAAAATACATATTCTATTCATACGAATCTATCCTAAAAAGTTGTCGGCATTAAATAACCCATTGAGGTTGATATGCCGTAAAACAAAAATAAACCAAAAGCAATCTAAACCAAAAATACATATTCTATTCTATTCTATCCTAAAAAAAATAAATCTAAACCAAAGAAATATTCCATTCTTGATCTAAAAATGTTGGCATTAAATAGACAATCTAAACCAAAAAACAAAATAAACTAAAGGTTGTTTCATATTAAATAACCCAAAAATGGTTAAATGCCAAACAATCTAAACCAAAGAATACATATTCTATTCATACGAATCTATCCTAAAATGTCGGCATTAAATAACCCATTGAGGTTGATATGCCAAAAAAAAAAATAAACCAATCTAAACCAAAGAATACATATTCTATTCATACGAATCTATCCTAAAAATGTGTCGGCATTAAATACCCATTCTTGATATGCCATAAACAAAAATAAACAAAATAAATCTAAACCAAAGAATACATATTCTATTCATACGAATCTATCCTAAAATTTTGTCAGCAATAAATAACCCATTGAGGTTGATATGCCGTAAAACTAAAATAAAAAATTCTATTCAAACCAAAAAATACATAAATCTATTCATACGAATCTATCCTAAAAAAATTGTCAAAAATAATTCATTAAATAACCCAATGTCGGTTAAATATATCAAACAAAATAAACCAAACAATCTAAACCAAAAATACATATTCTATTCATACGAATCTATCCTAAAAATATTGTCGGCATTAAATAACCCATTCAGGTTGATATGCCGTAAAACAAAATAAAAACAAAACCAAGAATACATATTCTATTCAACGAATCAAAAAATACATATTCTATAACCCATTCATATGTCGTAAAATGCCATAAAAAAAAATAAATCTAAACCAAAGAACATATTCTATTCATACGAATCGCTCTAAAAAGTGTCGGCATTAAATAACCCATTGAGGTTGATATGCCGTAAAACAAAATAAACCAAAAGCATATCTATTCATTCAACCAAAAAATGTCGGCATTAAATAACCCATTCTATTCAAAAACAAAATAAACGAATCATATTCTATTCATACGAATCGCTTGTCGTCGGCATTAAATAACCCATTCAGGTTGCCATAATATGCAAAGAATTATTATAAAACAAAATAAAATAACCAATTCAGATTGAATCTAAAAACCAAAAAAAATACATATTCTATTCATACGAATCTATCCTAAAAATTGTCGGCATTAAATAACCCATTCAGGTTGATATGCCGTAAAACAAAATAAACCAAAGCAAAAACCAAAGAATACATATTCTATTCATACGAATCGCTCCTAAAAATGTCGGCATTAAATAACCCATTCAGGTTGATATGCCATAAAACAAAAAATAAACCAAACAATCTAAACCAAAGAATACATATTCTATTCATTCGAATCTATCCTAAAAATTGTTTGTCTAAAAAAAGCATTAAATAACCCATTCAGGTTGATATGCCATAAAACAAAATAAACAAAGAATAAACATATTCTATTCATTCGCACGAATCGCCCTAAAAATGTCGGCATTAAATAACCCATTCAGGTTGATATGCCCATAAAACAAAATAATAAACCAATAAACCAAAGAATATTATATTTCATACGAATCGCTCCTAAAATGTTTGTCGGCATTAAATAACCCATTCAGGTTGATATGCCGTAGAACAAAACAAAAATAAACTAAAAACAAAGAATACATATTCTATTCATACGAATCATCCTAAAAAGTGATGTCGGTAAATAACCCATTCAGGTTGATATGCCATAAAACAAAATAAACTAAACCAAAGAATACATATTCTATTAAAACGAATCGCTCCTAAAAATGTCGGCATTAAATAACCCATTCAGGTTGATATGCCGTAAAAACAAAATAAACCAAAGCAAAGAATAAAACCAAAAAATACGGCATTATTCTATTCATGAATCTATCCTAAAAAATGTCGGCATTAAATAACCCATTGAGGTTGATATGCCGTAAAACAAAATAAACTAAAGCAAAACCAAAAATACATATTCTATTCATACGAATCGCCCCTAAAAATGTTGGCATTAAATAACCCATTGAGGTTGATATGCCATAAAACAAAAAATAAACTAAAACCAAATAATACAATTCTATTCAACCGCTCCTAAAAATGTCGGCATTATATAACCCATTCTTGATTCCATAAACTAAAGCGAATACATAATTCTAAAATTGCAAAAAATGTCGGCATCCTAATATTCAAAATAAACTAAAGCAAATAATACATTCTATTCATACGAATCGCTCCTAAAAAATGTCGGCATTAAATAACCCATTCAGGTTGATATGCCATAAAAACAAAATAAACTAAAGCAAAAGAATACATATTCTATTCTAAACCTCTAAAAATGTCGGCATTAAATAACCCATTCAGGTTGATATGCATAAAACAAAATAAACTAAAGCAAAGAATACATTTCTATTCATACGAATCGCTCCTAAAAATGTCGGCATTAAATAACCCATTCAGGTTGATATGCCATAAAACAAAATAAACTAAAGCAAAGAATACATATTCTATTCATACGAATCGCTATCTAAAAATTGTCGGCATTAAATAACCCATTCAGGTTGATATGCCATAAAACAAAATAAACTAAAGCAAAGAATACATATTTCTATTCATACGAATCGCTCTAAAAATGTCGGCATTAAATAACCCATTCAGGTTGATATGCCATAAACAAAAAAAAACTAAAGCAAAACCAATACATATTCTATTCATACGAATCGTCTCCTAAAATGTCGGCATTAAATAACCCATTCAGGTTTTATATGCCATAAAACAAAATAAACTAAACAAAGAATACTATTTCTATTCATACGAATCGCTCCTAAAATGTCGGCATTAAATAACCCCATTCAGGTTGATATGCCATAAAACAAAATAAACTAAAGCAAAGAATACATATTCTATTCATACGAATCGCTCCTAAAATGTGCATTAAATAACCCATTCAGGTTGATATGCCATAAAACAAAATAAAACAAAAATATATTTTTATTCAAATCGCTCCTAAAAATGTCGGCAATACATGGCTCTTATTCCATAAAATGCAAAGAATACATATTCGAATCGCCCTAAAAATGTCGGCATTAAATAACCCATTCAGGTTGATATGCCATAAAACAAAAATAAACCAAAGCAAAGAATACATATTCTATTCATAAATCGCTCCTAAAATGAAAATAACCCATAGGTTGATATGCCAAAAACAAAAATAAACTAAAAAGCAAAGAATACATATTCTATTCATACGAATCGCCCTAAAAATGTCGGCATTAAAATAACCCCATTCAGGTTGATATGCCATAAACAAAATAAACTAAAACAAAAGAATACATATTCTATTTCATACGAATCGCTCCTAAAAATGTCAAGAAATAACCCATTTCAGGTTGATATGCCATAAAACAAATAAACTAAAGCGAAGAATACATATTCTATTCAATCGTTAAAATGTCGGCATTAAATAACCCATTCAGGTTGATATGCCATAAAACAAAATAAACTAAAGCAAAGAATACATATTCTATTCATACGAATCGCTCCTAAAAATGTCGGCATTAAATAACCCATTCAGGTTGATATGCCATAAAACAAAATAAACTAAAGCAAAAACCGAATACATATTCTATTCATACGAATCTATCTAAAAATGTCGGCATTAAATAACCCATTCAGGTTGATATGCCATAAAACAAAATAAACTAAAGCAAAGAATACATATTCTATCAACGACTCGCCCCTAAAAATGTCGGCATTAATTCAGGTTGTTATGCCATAAAACAAAAATAAACTAAAGCATTCTCAAAATGCTCATATTCAGGTTGATATGCCATAAAACAAAATAAACTAAAACAAAGAATACATATTCTATTCATACGAATCGCTCCTAAAATGTCGGCATTAAAATAACCCATTCAAACCAATGCCATAAAAAACAAAATAAACTAAAGCAAAAGAATACATATTCTATTCATAATGAATCTCTCCTAAAAATGTCGGCATTAAATAACCCATTCAGGTTGATATGCCAAAAACAAAATAAACTAAAACAAAGAATACATATTCTATTCATACGAATCGCTCCTAAAAATGTCGGCATTAAATAACCCATTCAGGTTGATATGCCATAAAACAAAATAAACTAAAGCAAAGAATACATATTCTATTCATACGAATCGCTCCCTAAAAATGTCGGCATTAAATAACCCATTCAGGTTGATATGCCATAAAACAAAATAAACTAAAGCAAAGAATACATATTCTATTCATACGAATCGCTCCTAAAAATGTCGGCATTAAATAACCCATTCAGGTTGATATGCCATAAAACAAAATAAACTAAAGCAAAGAATACATATTCTATTCATACGAATCGCTCCTAAAAATGTCGGCATTAAATAACCCATTCAGGTTGATATGCCATAAACAAAATAAACTAAAGCAAAGAATACATATTCTATTCATACGAATCGCAAAAATGTCGGCATTAAATAACCCATTCAGGTTGATATGCCATAAAACAAAATAAACTAAAGCAAAGAATACATATTCTATTCATACGAATCGCTCCTAAAAAATGTCGGCATTAAATAACCCATTCAGGTTGATATGCCATAAAACAAAAAATAAACTAAAGCAAAGAATACATATTCTATTCATACGAATCGCTCCTAAAAATGTCGGCATTAAATAACCCATTCAGGTTGATATGCCATAAAACAAAATAAACTAAAGCAAAGAAATACATATTCTATTCATACGAATCGGCATTAAAAATGTTGATATGCATTAAATAACCCATTCAGGTTGATATCGCCCTAAAACAAAAATAAACTAAAGCAAAGAATACATATTCTATTCATACGAATCGCCCCTAAAAATGTCGGCATTAAATAACCCATTCAGGTTGATATGCCATAAAACAAAATAAACTAAAGCAAAGAATACATATTCTATTCATACGAATCGCTCCTAAAAATGTCGGCATTAAATAACCCATTCAAATTGATATGCCATAAACAAAAAATAAACTAAAACAAAGAATACATATTCTATTCATACGAATCGCTCCTAAAAATGTCGGCATTAAATAACCCATTCAGGTTGATATGCCATAAAACAAAAATAAACTAAAGCAAAGAATACATATTCTATTCATACGAATCGCTCCTAAAATGTCGGCATTAAATAACCCATTCAGGTTGATATGCCATAAAACAAAATAAACTAAAGCAAACTAAAGCAAAATCGCTCTAAAAATACATTATTCTATTCATATGCCAAAACCACAAATAAACTAAAAAAAAAGTCATATTAAATAACCCAAATTCAGGTTGATTCATGCCATAAAACAAAATAAACTAAAGCAAAGAATACATATTCTATTCATACGAATCGCCCCTAAAAATGTCGGCATTAAATAACCCATTCAGGTTGATATGCCATAAAACAAAATAAACTAAAGCAAAGAATACATATTCTATTCATACGAATCGCTCCTAAAATGTCGGCATTAAATAACCCATTCAGGTTGATAAAAACAAAATAAACTAAAACAAAATAAACTAAAAGCAAAGAATACATATTCTATTCATACAAATCGCTAAAACAAAAATATCGGCATTAAATAACCCATTCAGGTTGATATGCCATAAAAACAAAATAAACTAAAGCAAAGAATACATATTCTATTCATACGAATCGCCCTAAAATGTCGGCATTAAATAACCCATTCAGGTTGATATGCCATAAAACAAAAATAAACTAAAGCAAACAAATACATATTCTATTCATACGAATCGCTCCTAAAAATGTCGGCATTAAATAACCCATTCAGGTTGATATGCCATAAAACAAAAAAATACTAAAGCAAAAAGAATACATATTCTATTCATACGAATCGCTCTTAAAAATGTCGGCATTAAATAACCCATTCAGGTTGATATGCCAAAAACAAAATAAACTAAAGCAAAGAATACATATTCTATTCATACGAATCGCCCCTAAAAATGTCGGCATTAAATAACCCATTCAGGTTGATATGCCATAAAACAAAAATAAACTAAAGCAAAGAATACATATTCTATTCATACGAATCGCTCCTAAAATGTCGGCATTAAATAACCCATTCAGGTTGATATGCCATAAAACAAAATAAACTAAAGCAAAGAATACATATTCTATTCATACGAATCGCTCCTAAAAATGTCGGCATTAAATAACCCATTCAGGTTGATATGCCATAAAACAAAATAAACTAAAGCAAAAATACAATTATATTCATACGAATCGCTCCTAAAAATGTCGGCATTAAATAACCCATTCATTGATATGCCATAAACAAAATAAACTAAAGCAAAGAATAATTCTATTCATTTGAATCCTAAAAATGTCGGCATTAAATAACCCATTCAGGTTGATATGCCGTAAAACAAAAATAAACTAAAGCAAAGAATACATATTCTATTCATAATCGCTCTAAAAATGTCGGCATTAAATAACCCATTCAGGTTGATATGCCATAAAACAAAATAAACTAAAGCAAAGAATACATATTCTATTCATACGAATCGCCCCTAAAAATGTCGGCATTAAATAACCCATTCAGGTTGATATGCCATAAAACAAAATAAACTAAAGCAAAGAATACATACATATGTCGGCATTATTCCATAAAACAAAATATACTAAAACAAAAATCGCTCTAAAAATGTCGGCATTAAATAACCCATTCAGGTTGATATGCCATAAAACAAAATAAACTAAAATAAAAAAAATACATATTCTATTCATACGAATCGCTCCTAAAAAATGTCGGCATTAAATAACCCATTCAGGTTGATATGCCATAAAACAAAAATAAACTAAAGCAAAGAATACATATTCTATTCATACGAATCGCTCCTAAAAATGTCGGCATTAAATAACCCATTCAGGTTGATATGCCATAAAAACAAAAACTAAAGCAAAGAATACATATTCTATTCATACGAATCAAAATGTCGGCATTAAATAACCCATTCAGGTTGATTCTATTCACTAAAGCAAAGAATACATATTCTATTCAAAATCGCTCCTAAAAATGTCGGCATTAAATAACCCATTCAGGTTGATATGCCCATAAAACAAAATAAACTAAAACAAAAAATACATATTCTATTCATACGAATCGCTCCTAAAAATGTCGGCATTAAATAACCCATTCAGGTTGATATGCCATAAAACAAAATAAACTAAAGCAAAGAATACATATTCTATTCATACGAATCGCTCCTAAAAATGTCGGCATTAAATAACCCATTCAGGTTGATATGCCATAAAACAAAATAAACTAAAATACAAAGAATATATATTCTATTCATACGAATCGCTCCTAAAAATGTCGGCATTAAATAACCCATTCAGGTTGATATGCCATAAAACAAAAATAAACTAAAGCAAAAGAATACATATTCTATTCATACGAATCGCTCCTAAAAATGTCGGCATTAAATAACCCATTCAGGTTGATATGCCATAAAAACAAAATAAACTAAAGCAAAGAATACATATTCTATTCATACGAATCGCCCTAAAATGTCGGCATTAAATAACCCATTCAGGTTGATATGCCATAAAACAAAATAAACTAAAGCAAAGAATACATATTCTATTCATACGAATCGCTCCTAAAATGTCGGCATTAAATAACCCATTCAGGTTGATATGCCATAAAACAAAATAAACTAAAGCAAAAGAATACATATTCTATTCATACGAATCGCTCCTAAAAATGTCGGCATTAAATAACCCCATTCAGGTTGATATGCCATAAAACAAAATAAACTAAAGCAAAGAATACATATTCTATTCATACGAATCGCTCCTAAAAATGTCGGCATTAAATAACCCATTCAGGTTGATATGCCATAAAAAAAAAAATAAACTAAAGCAAAGAATACATATTCTATTCATACGAATCGCTCCTAAAAAATGTCGGCATTAAATAACCCATTCAGGTTGATATGCCATAAAACAAAAATAAACTAAAGCAAAGAATACATATTCTATTCATAAACGAATCGCTCCCTCCTAAAAATGTCGGCATTAAATAACCCATTCAGGTTGATATGCCATAAAACAAAATAAACTAAAGCAAAGAATACATATTCTATTCATACGAATCGCTCCTAAAAATGTCGGCATTAAATAACCCATTCAGGTTGATATGCCATAAAACAAAAAATAAACTAAAGCAAAGAATACATATTCTATTCATACGAATCGCTCCCTAAAAATGTCGGCATTAAATAACCCATTCAGGTTGATATGCCATAAAACAAAATAAACTAAAGCAAAATACATATTCTATTCATACGAATCGCTCCTAAAAATGTCGGCATTAAATAACCCATTCAGGTTGATATGCCATAAAAACAAAATATAAACTAAAGCAAAGAATACATATTCTATTCATACGAATCGCTCCTAAAATGTCGGCATTAAATAACCCATTCAGGTTTATATGCCATAAAACAAAATAAACTAAAGCAAAGAATACATATTCTATTCATACGAATCGCTCCTAAAAATGTCGGCATTAAATAACCCATTCAGGTTGATATGCCCATAAAACAAAATAAACTAAAAGCAAAAATACATATTCTATTCATACGAATCGCTCCTAAAAATGTCGGCATTAAATAACCCATTCAGGTTGATATGCCATAAAACAAAATAAACTAAAGCAAAGAATACATATTCTATTCATAATGAATCGCTCCTAAAAATGTCGGCATTAAATAACCCATTCAGGTTGATATGCCATAAAACAAAATAAACTAAAGCAAAGAATACATATTCTATTCATACGAATCGCTCCTAAAATGTCGGCATTAAATAACCCATTCAGGTTGATATGCCATAAAACAAAATAAACTAAAGCAAAGAATACATATTCTATTCATACGAATCGCTCCTAAAATGTCGGCATTAAATAACCCATTCAGGTTGATATGCCATAAAACAAAATAAACTAAAGCAAAGAATACATATTCTATTCATACGAATCGCTCCTAAAAATGTCGGCATTAAATAACCCATTCAGGTTGATATGCCATAAAACAAAATAAACTAAAGCAAAGAATACATATTCTATTCATAATGAATCGCTCTAAAAATGTCGGCATTAAATAACCCATTCAGGTTGATATGCCATAAAACAAAATAAACTAAAGCAAAGAATACATATTCTATTCATACGAATCGCTCCTAAAATGTCGGCATTAAATAACCCATTCAGGTTGATATGCCATAAAACAAAATAAACTAAAGCAAAGAATACATATTCTATTCATACGAATCGCTCCTAAAAAATGTCGGCATTAAATAACCCATTCAGGTTGATATGCCATAAAACAAAATAAACTAAAGCAAAAGAATATATTTTATTCATACGAATCGCTCCTAAAAATGTCGGCATTAAATAACCCATTCAGGTTGATATGCCAAAATAAAAAGCAAAAATAAATTCTAAAGCAAAAAAATCGAATTAAATATTCTATTCAAAGCAAAGAATACGAATCGCTCCTAAAAATGTCGGCATTAAATAACCCATTCAGGTTGATATGCCATAAAAAAAAAATAAACTAAAGCAAAGAATACATATTCTATTCATACGAATCGCTCTTAAAAATGTCGGCATTAAATAACCCATTCAGGTTGATATGCCATAAAACAAAATAAACTAAAGCAAAGAATACATATTCTATTCATACGAATCGCCCTAAAAATGTCGGCATTAAATAACCCATTCAGGTTGATATGCCATAAAACAAAATAAACTAAAGCAAAGAATACATATTCTATTCATACGAATCGCTCCTAAAAATGTCGGCATTAAATAACCCATTCAGGTTGATATGCCATAAAACAAAATAAACTAAAGCAAAGAATACATATTCTATTCATACGAATCGCTCCTTCGCTCGGCATTAAAAACCCATTCAGTCGATATGCCATTAAACAAAATAAACTAAAGCAAAGAATACATATTCTATTCATACGAATCGCCCCTAAAAATGTCGGCATTAAATAACCCATTCAGGTTGATATGCCAAAAACAAAATAAACTAAAGCAAAGAATACATATTCTATTCATACGAATCGCTCCTAAAAATGTCGGCATTAAATAACCCATTCAGGTTGATATGCCATAAAACAAAATAAACTAAAGCAAAGAATACATATTCTATTCATACGAATAAAAAATGTCGGCATTAAATAACCCATTCAGGTTGATATGCCATAAAAAAAAAATAAACTAAAGCAAAGAATACATATTCTAAATGTCGGCATTAAATAACCCATTCAGGTTGATATGCCATAAAACAAAATAAACTAAAGCAAAAATGAATACATATTCTATTCATACGAATCGCTCCTAAAAATGTCCCATTCAGGCATTAAACAAAATAAACCCATTCATTCATACGAATCGCTCCTAAAAATGTCGGCATTAAAAACCCAAATATGCCATAAAACAAAATAAACTAAAGCAAAGAATACATATTCTATTCATACGAATCGCTCCTAAAAATGTCGGCATTAAATAACCCATTCAGGTTGATATGCCATAAAACAAAATAAACTAAAGCAAAGAATACATATTCTATTCAAAATCGCTCCTAAAAATGTCGGCATTAAATAACCCATTCAGGTTGATATGCCATAAACAAAAATAAACTAAAGCAAAGAATACATATTCTATTCATACGAATCGCTCCTAAAAATGTCGGCATTAAATAACCCATTCAGGTTGATATGCCATAAAAAACAAAATAAACTAAAGCAAAGAATACATATTCTATTCATACGAATCGCTCCTAAAATGTCGGCATTAAATAACCCATTCAGGTTGATATGCCATAAAACAAAATAAAAACTAAAGCAAAGAATACATATTCTATTCATAAATCGCTCCTAAAAAATGTCGGCATTAAATAACCCATTCAGGTTGATATGCCATAAAACAAAAATAAACTAAAGCAAAGAATACATATTCTATTCATACGAATCGCTCCTAAAAATGTCGGCATTAAATAACCCATTCAGGTTGATATGCCTAAAGCAAAACAAAATAAACTAAAGCAAAGAATATTCAAAATCGAATACATATTCTATTCATACGAATCGCGAATCGCCCTAAAAATGTCGGCATTAAATAACCCATTCAGGTTGATATGCCATAAAACAAAATAAACTAAAGCAAAGAATACATATTCTATTCATACGAATCGCCCTAAAAATGTCGGCATTAAATAACCCATTCAGGTTGATATGCCATAAAACAAAAATAAACTAAAGCAAAGAATACATATTCTATTCATACGAATCGCCCTAAAAATGTCGGCATTAAATAACCCATTCAGGTTGATATGCCATAAAACAAAATAAACTAAAGCAAAAGAATACATATTCTATTCATACGAATCGCTCCTAAAAATGTCGGCATTAAATAACCCATTCAGGTTGATATGCCATAAAACAAAATAAACTAAAGCAAAGAATACATATTCTATTCATACGAATCGCTCCTAAAAATGTCGGCATTAAATAACCCATTCAGGTTGATATGCCATAAAACAAAATAAACTAAAGCAAAGAATACATATTCTATTCATACGAATCGCTCCTAAAAAATAACCCATTCAGGTTGATATGCCATTAAACTAAAGCCCATTCAGGTTGATTATGCCATACAAAATAAACTAAAGCAAAGAATAAATTCCTATTCATAAAACCCATTCAATAACAAAATAAACTAAAGCAAAGAATACATATTCTATTCATACGAATCGCTCCTAAAAATGTCGGCATTAAATAACCCAAGGTTGATATGCCATAAAACAAAATAAACTAAAGCAAAGAATACATATTCTATTCATACGAATCGCTCCTAAAAATGTCGGCATTAAATAACCCATTCAGGTTGATATGCCATAAAACAAAATAAACTAAAGCAAAGAATACATATTCTATTCATACGAATCGCTCCTAAAAATGTCGGCATTAAATAACCCATTCAGGTTGATATGCCATAAAACAAAATAAACTAAAGCAAAGAATACATATTCTATTCATACGAATCGCTCCTAAAAATGTCGGCATTAAATAACCCATTCAGGTTGATATGCCATAAAACAAAATAAACTAAAGCAAAGAATACATATTCTATTCATACGAATCGCTCCCTAAAAATGTCGGCATTAAATAACCCATTCAGGTTGATATGCCATAAAAACAAAATAAACTAAAAGCAAAGAATACATATTCTATTCATACGAATCGCTCCTAAAAATGTCGGCATTAAATAACCCATTCAGGTTGATATGCCAAAAAAACAAAATAAACTAAAGCAAAAGAATACATATTCTATTCATACGAATCGCTCCCATGTCGGCATTAAATAACCCATTCAGGTTGATATGCCATAAAACAAAATAAACTAAAGCAAAGAATACATATTCTATTCATACGAATCGCTCCTAAAAATGTCGGCATTAAATAACCCATTCAGGTTGATATGCCATAAAACAAAATAAACTAAAGCAAAGAATACATATTCTATTCATACGAATCGCTCCTAAAAATGTCGGCATTAAATAACCCATTCAGGTTGATATGCCATAAAACAAAATAAACTAAAGCAAAGAATACATATTCTATTCATACGAATCGCTCCTAAAAATGTCGGCATTAAATAACCCATTCAGGTTGATATGCCATAAAACAAAATAAACTAAAGCAAAGAATACATATTCTATTCATACGAATCGCTCTAAAATGTCGGCATTAAATAACCCATTCAGGTTGATATGCAATAAAACAAAATAAACTAAAGCAAAGAATACATATTCTATTCATACGAATCGCCCTAAAAATGTCGGCATTAAATAACCCATTCAGGTTGATATGCCATAAAACAAAATAAACTAAAGCAAAGAATACATATTCTATTCATACGAATCGCCATAAAAAAATGTCGGCATTAAACAACCCCATTCAAATATGCCATAAACAAAAATAAAATATTCTATTCCCATTCAGGTTGATATGCCATAAAACAAAATAAACTAAAGCAAAGAATACATATTCTATTCATACGAATCGCTCCTAAAAATGTCGGCATTAAATAACCCATTCAGGTTGATATGCCATAAAAACAAAATAAACTAAAGCAAAGAATACATATTCTATTCATACGAATCGCTCCTAAAAAATGTCGGCATTAAATAACCCATTCAGGTTGATATGCCATAAAAACAAAATAAACTAAAGCAAAGAATACATATTCTATTCATACGAATCGCTCCTAAAAATGTCGGCATTAAATAACCCATTCAGGTTGATATGCCATAAAACAAAATAAACTAAAGCAAAGAATACATATTCTATTCATACGAATCGCTCCTAAAATGTCGGCATTAAATAACCCATTCAGGTTGATATGCCATAAAACAAAAATAAACTAAAGCAAAGAATACATATTCTATTCATACGAATCGCTCCTAAAATGTCGGCATTAAATAACCCATTCAGGTTGATATGCCATAAAACAAAATAAACTAAAGCAAAGAATACATATTCTATTCAAATGTCCACGAATCGCTCCTAAAAATGTCGGCATTAAAATAATGCCCAAACAAAATTCAAAGGAATTGATATGCCGAATCGCTAAAAATGTCAAAATAAACTAAAAAACAAAGAATAAATCGCAAATTCTATTCATACATACGAATCGCTCCTAAAAAATGTCGGCATTAAATAACCCATTCAGGTTGATATGCCATAAAACAAAAAATAAACTAAAGCAAAGAATACATATTCTATTCATACGAATCGCTCCTAAAAATGTCGGCATTAAATAACCCATTCAGGTTGATATGCCATAAAACAAAATAAACTAAAGCAAAGAATACATATTCTATTCATACGAATCGCTCCTAAAAATGTCGGCATTAAATAACCCATTCAGGTTGATATGCCATAAAACAAAATAAACTAAAGCAAAGAATACATATTCTATTCATACGAATCGCTCCTAAAAATGTCGGCATTAAATAACCCATTCAGGTTGATATGCCATAAAACAAAATAAACTAAAGCAAAGAATACATATTTCTATTCATACGAATCGCTCCTAAAAATGTCGGCATTAAATAACCCATTCAGGTTGATATGCCATAAAACAAAATAAACTAAAGCAAAGAATACATATTCTATTCATACGAATCGCTCCTAAAAATGTCGGCATTAAATAACCCATTCAGGTTGATATGCCATAAAACAAAATAAACTAAAGCAAAGAATACATATTCTATTCATACGAATCGCTCCTAAAAATGTCGGCATTAAATAACCCATTCAGGTTGATATGCCATAAAACAAAATAAACTAAAGCAAAGAATACATATTCTATTCATACGAATCGCTCCTAAAAATGTCGGCATTAAATAACCCATTCAGGTTGATATGCCATAAAACAAAATAAACTAAAGCAAAGAATACATATTCTATTCATACGAATCGCTCCTAAAAATGTCGGCATTAAATAACCCATTCAGGTTGATATGCCATAAAACAAAATAAACTAAAGCAAAGAATACATATTCTATTCATACGAATCGCCCCTAAAATGTCGGCATTAAATAACCCATTCAGGTTGATATGCCATAAAACAAAATAAAAAGCAAAGAATACATATTCTATTCATACGAATCGCCCCTAAAAATGTCGGCATTAAATAACCCATTCAGGTTGATTCGCTCCTAAAAATGTCGGCGTTAAATAACATAAACAAAAGCAAAAAGAATACATATTCTATTCATAAAAAAAAAATAAACAGGTTGAAATAAAACAAAATAAACTAAAGCAAAGAATACATATTCTATTCATACGAATCGCCCCTAAAAATGTCGGCATTAAATAACCCATTCAGGTTGATATGCCATAAAACAAAATAAACTAAAGCAAAGAATACATATTCTATTCATACGAATCGCCCAAAAAAATGACGGCATTAAATAACCCATTCAGGTTGATATGCCATAAAACAAAATAAACTAAAGCAAAGAATACATATTCTATTCATACGAATCGCTCCTAAAAATGTCGGCATTAAATAACCCATTCAGGTTGATATGCCATAAAACAAAATAAACTAAAGCAAAGAATACATATTCTATTCATACGAATCGCTCCTAAAAATGTCGGCATTAAATAACCCATTCAGGTTGATATGCCATAAAAACAAAATAAACTAAAGCAAAGAATACATATTCTATTCATACGAATCGCTCCTAAAAATGTCGGCATTAAATAACCCATTCAGGTTGATATGCCATAAAACAAAAATAAACTAAAGCAAAGAATACATATTCTATTCATACGAATCGCTCCTAAAAATGTCGGCATTAAATAACCCATTCAGGTTGATATGCCATAAAACAAAATAAACTAAAGCAAAGAATACATATTCTATTCATACGAATCGCTCCTAAAAATGTCGGCATTAAATAACCCATTCAGGTTGATATGCCATAAAACAAAATAAACTAAAGCAAAAGAATACATATTCTATTCATACGAATCGCTCCTAAAAATGTCGGCATTAAATAACCCATTCAGGTTGATATGCCATAAAACAAATAAACTAAAGCAAAGAATACATATTCTATTCATACGAATCGCCCTAAAAATGTCGGCATTAAATAACCCATTCAGGTTGATATGCCATAAAACAAAAATAAACTAAAGCAAAGAATACATATTCTATTCATACGAATCGCTCCTAAAAATGTCGGCATTAAATAACCCATTCAGGTTGATATGCCATAAAACAAAATAAAACTAAAGCAAAGAATACATATTCTATTCATACGAATCGCTCCTAAAAATGTCGGCATTAAATAACCCATTCAGGTTGATATGCCATAAAACAAAATAAACTAAAGCAAAGAATACATATTCTATTCATACGAATCGCTCCTAAAAATGTCGGCATTAAATAACCCATTCAGGTTGATATGCCATAAAACAAAATAAACTAAAGCAAAGAATACATATTCTATTCATACGAATCGCTCCCTAAAAATGTCGGCATTAAATAACCCATTCAGGTTGATATGCCATAAAACAAAATAAACTAAAGCAAAAGAATACATATTCTATTCATACGAATCGCTCCTAAAAATGTCGGCATTAAATAACCCATTCAGGTTGATATGCCATAAAACAAAAATAAACTAAAGCAAAGAATACATATTCTATTCATACGAATCGCTCCTAAAAATGTCGGCATTAAATAACCCATTCAGGTTGATATGCCATAAAACAAAAATAAACTAAAAGCAAAGAATACATATTCTATTCATTCAGAATCGCTCCTAAAATGTCGGCATTAAAATAACCCATTCAGGTTGATATGCCATAAAACAAAATAAACTAAAGCAAAGAATACATATTCTATTCATACGAATCGCTCCTAAAAATGTCGGCATTAAATAACCCATTCAGGTTGATATGCCATAAAACAAAATAAACTAAAGCAAAAGAATACATATTCTATTCATACGAATCGCTCCTAAAAATGTCGGCATTAAATAACCCATTCAGGTTGATATGCCATAAAACAAAATAAACTAAAGCAAAGAATACATATTCTATTCATACGAATCGCCCTAAAAATGTCGGCATTAAATAACCCATTCAGGTTGATATGCCATAAAACAAAATAAACTAAAGCAAAGAATACATATTCTATTCATACGAATCGCTCCTAAAAATGTCGGCATTAAATAACCCATTCAGGTTGATATGCCATAAAACAAAATAAACTAAAGCAAAAGAATACATATTCTATTCATACGAATCGCTCCTAAAAATGTCGGCATTAAATAACCCATTCAGGTTGATATGCCATAAAACAAAAATAAACTAAAAACAAAAGAATACATATTCTATTCATACGAATCGCTCCTAAAAATGTCGGCATTAAATAACCCATTCAGGTTGATATGCCATAAAACAAAATAAACTAAAGCAAAGAATACATATTCTATTCATACGAATCGCTCCTAAAAATGTCGGCATTAAATAACCCATTCAGGTTGATATGCCATAAAACAAAATAAACTAAAGCAAAGAATACATATTCTATTCATACGAATCGCTCCTAAAAATGTCGGCATTAAATAACCCATTCAGGTTGATATGCCATAAAACAAAATAAACTAAAGCAAAGAATACATATTCTATTCATACGAATCGCTCCTAAAAATGTCGGCATTAAATAACCCATTCAGGTTGATATGCCATAAAACAAAATAAACTAAAGCAAAGAATACATATTCTATTCATACGAATCGCTCCTAAAAATGTCGGCATTAAATAACCCATTCAGGTTGATATGCCATAAAACAAAATAAACTAAAGCAAAGAATACATATTCTATTCATACGAATCGCTCCTAAAAATGTCGGCATTAAATAACCCATTCAGGTTGATATGCCATAAAACAAAATAAACTAAAGCAAAGAATACATATTCTATTCATACGAATCGCTCCTAAAAATGTCGGCATTAAATAACCCATTCAGGTTGATATGCCATAAAACAAAATAAACTAAAGCAAAGAATACATATTCTATTCATACGAATCGCTCCTAAAAATCGTCGGCCATTAAATAACCCATTCAGGTTGATATGCCATAAAACAAAATAAACTAAAGCAAAGAATACATATTCTATTCATACGAATCGCTCCTAAAAATGTCGGCATTAAATAACCCATTCAGGTTGATATGCCATAAAACAAAATAAACTAAAGCAAAGAATACATATTCTATTCATACGAATCGCTCTAAAAATGTCGGCATTAAATAACCCATTCAGGTTGATATGCCATAAAAAAAAATAAACTAAAGCAAAGAATAAATTCTATTCATACGAATCGCAAAATGTCGGCATTAAATAACCCATTCATTCTATTCAAAATAAACTAAAGAAAGAATACATATTCTATTCATACGAATCGCTCCTAAAAATGTCGGCATTAAATAACCCATTCAGGTTGATATGCCATAAAACAAAATAAACTAAAGCAAAAGAATACATATTCTATTCATACGAATCGCTCTAAAAATGTCGGCATTAAATAACCCATTCAGGTTGATATGCCATAAAACAAAATAAACTAAAGCAAAGAATATTCTATTCATACGAATCGCTCTAAAAATGTCGGCATTAAATAACCCATTCAGGTTGATATGCCATAAAACAAAATAAACTAAAGCAAAGAATACATATTCTAAAAATCGCTCCTTAAAATGTCGGCATTAAATAACCCATTCAGGTTGATATGCCATAAAACAAAATAAACTAAAGCAAAGAATACATATTCTATTCATACGAATCGCTCCTAAAAATGTCGGCATTAAATAACCCATTCAGGTTGATATGCCATAAAACAAAATAAACTAAAGCAAAGAATACATATTCTATTCATACGAATCGCTCCTAAAAAAATCGGCATTAAATAACCCATTCAAAATGTCGGATAAATAACCCATAAAACAAAAACAAAATAAACTAAAACAAAGAATACATATTCTATTCATACGAATCGCTCCTAAAAATGTCGGCATTAAATAACCCATTCAGGTTGATATGCCATAAAACAAAATAAACTAAAGCAAAGAATACATATTCTATTCATACGAATCGCTCCTAAAAATGTCGGCATTAAATAACCCATTCAGGTTGATATGCCATAAAACAAAATAAACTAAAGCAAAGAATACATATTCTATTCATACGAATCGCTCCTAAAAATGTCGGCATTAAATAACCCATTCAGGTTGATATGCCATAAAACAAAATAAACTAAAGCAAAGAATACATATTCTATTCATACGAATCGCTCCTAAAAATGTCGGCATTAAATAACCCATTCAGGTTGATATGCCATAAAACAAAATAAACTAAAGCAAAGAATACATATTCTATTCATACGAATCGCTCTAAAAATGTCGGCATTAAATAACCCATTCAGGTTGATATGCCATAAAACAAAATAAACTAAAGCAAAGAATACATATTCTATTCATACGAATCGCTCTAAAAAATGTCGGCATTAAATAACCCATTCAGGTTGATATGCCATAAAACAAAATAAACTAAAGCAAAAATAATATTCTATTCAACGAATCGCTCCTAAAAATGTCGGCATTAAATAACCCATTCAGGTTCATAAAACAAAATAAACGCAAAGAATACATATTCTATTCAAAAAAATGTCGGCATTAAATAACCCATTCAGGTTGATATGCCATAAAACAAAATAAACTAAAGCAAAGAATACATATTCTATTCATACGAATCGCTCCTAAAAATGTCGGCATTAAATAACCCATTCAGGTTGATATGCCATAAAACAAAATAAACTAAAGCAAAGAATACATATTCTATTCATACGAATCGCTCCTAAAAATGTCGGCATTAAATAACCCATTCAGGTTGATATGCCATAAAACAAAATAAACTAAAGCAAAGAATACATATTCTATTCATACGAATCGCTCCTAAAAATGTCGGCATTAAATAACCCATTCAGGTTGATATGCCATAAAACAAAATAAACTAAAGCAAAGAATACATATTCTATTCATACGAATCGCCCCTAAAAATGTCGGCATTAAATAACCCATTCAGGTTGATATGCCAAAACAAAATAAACTAAAGCAAAGAATACATATTCTATTCATACGAATCGCTCCTAAAAATGTCGGCATTAAATAACCCATTCAGGTTGATATGCCATAAAACAAAATAAACTAAAGCAAAGAATACATATTCTATTCATACGAATCGCTCCTAAAAATGTCGGCATTAAATAACCCATTCAGGTTGATATGCCATAAAACAAAATAAACTAAAGCAAAGAATACATATTCTATTCATACGAATCGCTCCTAAAAATGTCGGCATTAAATAACCCATTCAGGTTGATATGCCATAAAACAAAATAAACTAAAGCAAAGAATACATATTCTATTCATACGAATCGCTCCTAAAATGTCGGCATTAAATAACCCATTCAGGTTGATATGCCATAAAACAAAATAAACTAAAGCAAAGAATACATATTCTATTCATATCCTGAATCGCTCCTAAAATGTCGGCATTAAATAACCCATTCAGGTTGATATGCCATAAAACAAAATAAACTAAAGCAAAGAATACATATTCTATTCATACGAATCGCTCCTAAAAATGTCGGCATTAAATAACCCATTCAGGTTGATATGCCATAAAACAAAATAAAAAAAAAGAATACATATTCTATTCACAAAAATCGCCCCTAAAAATGTCGGCATTAAATAACCCATTCAGGTTGATATGCCATAAAACAAAATAAACTAAAGCAAAGAATACATATTCTATTCATACGAATCGCTCCCTAAAAATGTCGGCATTAAATAACCCATTCAGGTTGATATGCCATAAAACAAAAAAATAAACTAAAAAAAGAATACATATTCTATTCATTCGAATCGCCCTAAAAATGTCGGCATTAAATAAACCCATTCAGGTTGATATGCCATAAAACAAAATAAACTAAAGCAAAAAATACATATTCTATTCATACGAATCGCTCCTAAAATGTCGGCATTAAATAACCCATTCAGGTTGATATGCCATAAAAACAAAATAAACTAAAGCAAAGAATACATATTCTATTCATACGAATCGCTCCTAAAATGTCGGCATTAAATAACCCATTCAGGTTGATATGCCATAAAACAAAAATAAACTAAAGCAAAGAATACATTTCTATTCATACGAATCATCCCTAAAAATGTCGGCAAAATAACCCATTCAGGTTGATATGCTATGCCAAAAATTTCTAACCAAAGAATCGCCCTAAAAATGTCGGCATTAAATAACCCATTCAGGTATGCCATAAAACAAAATAAACTAAAGCAAAGAATAAAAAATCTGTCGGCATTAAATAACCCATTCAGGTTGATATGCCATTAAACTAAAGCAAAGAATACATATTCTATTCATACGAATCGCTCCTAAAAATGTCGGCATTAAATAACCCATTCAGGTTGATATGCCATAAAACAAAATAAACTAAAGCAAAGAATACATATTCTATTCATACGAATCGCTCCTAAAAATGTCGGCATTAAATAACCCCATTCAGGTTGATATGCCATAAAACAAAATAAACTAAAGCAAAGAATACATATTCTATTCATACGAATCGCTCCTTGTCAAATGTCGGCATTAAATAACCCATTCAGGTTGATATGCCATAAAACAAAATAAACTAAAGCAAAGAATACATATTCTATTCATACGAATCGCTCCTAAAAATGTCGGCATTAAATAACCCATTCAGGTTGATATGCCATAAAAAAAAAAATAAACTAAAGCAAAGAATACATATTCTATTCATAAATTAATCGCTCCTAAAAATGTCGGCATTAAATAACCCATTCAGGTTGATATGCCATAAAACAAAATAAACTAAAGCAAAAGAATACATATTCTATTCATACGAATCGCTCCTAAAAATGTCGGCATTAAATAACCCATTCAGGTTGATTAAAAACAAAATAAACTAAAGCAAAGAATACATATTCTATTCATACGAATCGCTCCTAAAAATGTCGGCATTAAATAACCCATTCAGGTTGAATGCCACAAAAAAAATAAACTAAAGCAAAGAATACATATTCTATTCATACGAATCATCTCTAAAAATGTCGGCATTAAATAACCCATTCAGGTTGATATGCCATAAAACAAAATAAACTAAAGCAAAAGAATACATATTTTATTCATACGAATCGCTCCTAAAAATGTCGGCATTAAATAACCCATTCAGGTTGATATGCCATAAAACAAAAAAACAAAAATAATATTCTAAATACGAATCAAAAAATGTCGGCATTAAATAACCCATTCAGGTCTATTCAAAATAAACTAAAGCAAAGAATCGCTCCTAAAAATGTCGGCATTAAATAACCCATTCAGGTTGATATGCCATAAAACAAAATAAACTAAAGCAAAAGAATACATATTCTATTCATAATGAATCGCTCCTAAAAATGTCGGCATTAAATAACCCATTCAGGTTGATATGCCATAAAACAAAATAAACTAAAGCAAAGAATACATATTCTATTCATACGAATCGCTCCTAAAATGTCGGCATTAAATAACCCATTCAGGTTGCCATAAAACAAAATAAACTAAACAAAATAAACTAAAGAATCAAAAATGTCGGCATTAAATAACCCATTCATTTGATATTCAAAACAAAATAAACTAAAGCAAATCGCTTCTAAAAATCGCGGCAAAAATTAAATAACCCATTCAGGTTGATATGCCATAAAACAAAAATAAACTAAAGCAAAGAATACATATTCTATTCATACGAATCGCTCCCTAAAAATGTCGGCATTAAATAACCCATTCAGGTTGATATGCCATAAAACAAAATAAACTAAAGCAAAGAATACATATTCTATTCATACGAATCGCTCCTAAAAATGTCGGCATTAAATAACCCATTCAGGTTGATATGCCATAAAACAAAAATAAACTAAAGCAAAGAATATATTCTATTCATACGAATCGCTCCTAAAAATGTCGGCATTAAATAACCCATTCAGGTTGATATGCCATAAAACAAAATAAACTAAAGCAAAGAATACATATTCTATTCATACGAATCGCTCCTAAAAATGTCGGCATTAAATAACCCATTCAGGTTGATATGCCATAAAACAAAATAAACTAAAGCAAAGAATACATATTCTATTCATACGAATCGCTCCTAAAAATGTCGGCATTAAATAACCCATTCAGGTTGATATGCCATAAAACAAAATAAACTAAAGCAAAGAATACATATTCTATTCAATCGCTCCTAAAAATGTCGGCATTAAATCCCATTTCTCCCAAAAAACAAGCAAGAAAAAATCGGCAAAGAATTAAATAACCCATTCATTCATATGCCATAAAACAAAATAAACTAAAGCAAAGAATACATATTCTATTCATACGAATCGCTCCTAAAAATGTCGGCATTAAATAACCCATTCAGGTTGATATGCCATAAAACAAAATAAACTAAAGCAAAGAATACATATTCTATTCATACGAATCGCTCCTAAAAATGTCGGCATTAAATAACCCATTCAGGTTGATATGCCATAAAACAAAATAAACTAAAGCAAAGAATACATATTCTATTCATACGAATCGCTCCTAAAAATGTCGGCATTAAATAACCCATTCAGGTTGATATGCCATAAAACAAAAAAAATAAACTAAAGCAAAGAATATATTCTATTCATACGAATCGCTCCTAAAAATGTCGGCATTAAATAACCCATTCAGGTTGATATGCCATAAAACAAAATAAACTAAAGCAAAGAATACATATTCTATTCATACGAATCGCCCCTAAAAATGTCGGCATTAAATAACCCATTCAGGTTGATATGCCATAAAACAAAATAAACTAAAGCAAAGAATACATATTCTATTCATACGAATCGCTCCTAAAAATGTCGGCATTAAATAACCCATTCAGTTCAAACAAAATAAACTAAAACAAAATTCAAAGAATACATATTCCGTTTTATTCATAATAAACGAATATGCTCCATAAAAATAAACTAAAGCAAAGAATAAATATTCTATTCAATAATCGCTTAAAAATGTCGGAAATAACCCATAAAAACAAAATAAACTAAAGCAAAGAATACATATTCTATTCATACGAATCGCTCCTAAAAATGTCGGCATTAAATAACCCATTCAGGTTGATATGCCATAAAACAAAATAAACTAAAGCAAAGAATATATTCTATTCATCTATTCCTAAAAATGTCGGCATTAAATAACCCATTCAGGTTGATATGCCATAAAACAAAATAAACTAAAGCAAAGAATACATATTCTATTCATACGAATCGCCTCTAAAATGTCGACATTAAATAACCCATTCAGGTTGATATGCCATAAAACAAAATAAACTAAAGCAAAGAATACATATTCTATTCATACGAATCGCTCTAAAAAATGTCGGCATTAAATAACCCATTCAGGTTGATATGCCATAAAACAAAATAAACTAAAGCAAAGAATACATATTCTATTCATACGAATCGCTCCTAAAATGTCGGCATTAAATAAAAAGAATACCATTCAGGTTGATATGCCATAAAACAAAATAAACTAAAGCAAAGAATACATATTCTATTCATACGAATCGCTCCTAAAAATGTCGGCATTAAATAACCCATTCAGGTTGATATGCCAAAAATAAACAAAATAAACTAAAAAACAAAGAATACATATTCTATTCATACGAATCGCTCCTAAAAATGTCGGCATTAAATAACCCATTCAGGTTGATATGCCATAAAACAAAAAAACTAAAGCAAAGAATACATTCTATTCATACGAATCGCTCTAAAAATGTCGGCATTAAATAACCCATTCAGGTTGATATGCCAAAAACAAAATAAACTAAAGCAAAGAATACATTCAGGGTATCGCTCTATTCATTAAAAAAATCGCTCCATAAAAAAAAATGTCGGCATTAAATAACCCATTCAGGTTGATATATGCCATAAAACAAAAATAAACTAAAGCAAAGAATACATATTCTATTCATACGAATCGCTCCTAAAAATGTCGGCATTAAATAACCCATTCAGGTTGATATGCCATAAAACAAAATAAACTAAAAGAATACAATTCTATTCATACGAATACAAAAATTTAAATAACTATTCATTGATATGCCATAAAACAAAATCTAAAGCAAAGAATACATCCTAAAAATGTCGGCATTAAATAACCCATTCAGGTTGATATGCCAATAAAACAAAAATAAAAAAGCAAAATAATTCATTACTCGCCCTAAAAATGTCATTAAATAAACCCATTCATTGATATGCCATAAAAACAAAATAAACTAAAGCAAAGAATACTATTCTATTCATACGAATCGCTCCTAAAAATGTCGGCATTAAATAACCCATTCAGGTAAACTGAAATAATATGCTATTCAAAATCAAAAATAAATTCAGGTTGAAAAACAAAATAATAAAGCATATTCTATTCATACGAATCGCTCCTAAAAATGTCGGCATTAAATAACCCATTCAGGTTGATATGCCATAAAACAAAAAAAACTAAAGCAAAGAATACATATTCTATTCATACGAATCGCTCCTAAAAATGTCGGCATTAAATAACCCATTCAGGTTGATATGCCATAAAACAAAAATAAACTCCTAAAGTCAAAAATAACCCATTCAGGTTGAATAAAACAAAATATTCTATTCATCACGAATCGCTCCTAAAAATGTCGGCATTAAATAACCCATTCAGGTTGATATGCCATAAAACAAAATAAACTAAAGCAAAGAATACATATTCTATTCATACTGAATCGCTCCTAAAAATGTCGGCATTAAATAACCCATTCAGGTTGATATGCCATAAAACAAAATAAACTAAAGCAAAGAATACATATTCTATTCATACGAATCGCTCCTAAAAATGTCGGCATTAAATAACCCATTCAGGTTGATATGCCATAAAAAACAAAATAACTAAAGCAAAGAATACATATTCTATTCATACGAATCGCCCTAAAAATGTCGGCATTAAATAACCCATTCAGGTTGATATGCCATAAAACAAAATAAACTAAAGCAAAGAATACATATTCTATTCATACGAATCGCTCCTAAAAATGTCGGCATTAAATAACCCATTCAGGTTGATATGCCATAAAACAAAATAAACTAAAGCAAAGAATACATATTCTATTCATACGAATCGCTCCTAAAAATGTCGGCATTAAATAACCCATTCAGGTTGATATGCCATAAAACAAAATAAACTAAAGCAAAGAATACATATTCTATTCATACGCTCCTATCGCTCCTAAAAAATGTCGGCATTTCTAATAACCCATTCAGGTTGATATGCCATAAAACAAAATAAACTAAAGCAAAGAATACATATTCTATTCATACGAATCGCTCCTAAAAATGTCGGCATTAAATAACCCATTCAGGTTGATATGCCATAAAACAAAATAAACTAAAGCAAAGAATACATATTCTATTCATACGAATCGCTCCTAAAAATGTCGGCATTAAATAACCCATTCAGGTTGATATGCCATAAAACAAAATAAACTAAAGCAAAGAATACATATTCTATTCATACGAATCGCTCCTAAAAATGTCGGCATTAAATAACCCATTCAGGTTGATATGCCATAAAACAAAATAAACTAAAGCAAAGAATACATATTCTATTCATACGAATCGCTCTAAAAATGTCGGCATTAAATAACCCATTCAGGTTGATATGCCATAAAACAAAATAAACTAAAGCTCATATTCTATTCATACGAATCGCTCCTAAAAATGTCGGCATTAAATAACCCATTCAGGTTGATATGCCATAAAACAAAATAAACTAAAGCAAAGAATACATATTCTATTCATACGAATCGCTCCTAAAAATGTCGGCATTAAATAACCCATTCAGGTTGATATGCCATAAAACAAAATAAACTTACATATTCTATTCATACGAATCGCCCTAAAAAAATTAAATAACCCATTCAAATAAAAACAAAATAAACTAAAGCAAAGAATACATATTCTATTCATACGAATCGCTCCTAAAAATGTCGGCATTAAATAACCCATTCAGGTTGATATGCCATAAAACAAAATAAACTAAAGCAAAAATACATATTCTATTCATACGAATCGCTCCGGCATTAAAAACCCATTCAGATTGATATGCCATAAAAACAAAATAAACTAAAACAAAAGCATTAAATAACCCATTCAGGTTGATATGCCATAAAACAAAATAAACTAAAGCAAAGAATACATATTCTATTCATACGAATCGCTCCTAAAAATGTCGGCATTAAATAACCCATTCAGGTTGATATGCCATAAAACAAAATAAACTAAAGCAAAGAATACATATTCTATTCATACGAATCGCTCCTAAAAATGTCGGCATTAAATAACCCATTCAGGTTGATATGCCATAAAACAAAATAAACAAAATAAATTCATAAAGCAAAAATGAATAAATAACCCATTCAGGTTGATTCCATAAAACAAAATAAACTAAAGCAAAAGAATACATATTCTATTCAAAATCGTCCTAAAAATGTCGCATTAAATAACCCATTCAGGTTGATATGCCATAAAACAAAATAAACTAAAGCAAAGAATACATATTCTATTCATACGAATCGCTCCTAAAAATGTCGGCATTAAATAACCCATTCAGGTTGATATGCCATAAAACAAAATAAACTAAAGCAAAGAATACATATTCTATTCATACGAATCGCTCCTAAAAATGTCGGCATTAAATAACCCATTCAGGTTGATATGCCATAAAACAAAAAATAAACTAAAGCAAAGAATACATATTCTATTCATACGAATCGCTCCTAAAAAATGTCGGCATTAAATAACCCATTCAGGTTGATATGCCATAAAACAAAATAAACTAAAAAAGAATAAATTCTAAACGAATCAAAAAATGTCGAATAACCCATTCATTCTATTCAAAATAAACTAAAGCAAAGAATCGCTATTCATACTAAAAATGTCGGCATTAAATAACCCATTCAGGTTGATATGCCATAAAACAAAATAAACTAAAGCAAAGAATACATATTCTATTCATACGAATCGCTCCTAAAAATGTCGGCATTAAATAACCCATTCAGGTTGATATGCCATAAAACAAAATAAACTAAAGCAAAGAATACATATTCTATTCATACGAATCGCTCCTAAAAATGTCGGCATTAAATAACCCATTCAGGTTGATATGCCATAAAACAAAATAAACTAAAGCAAAGAATACATATTCTATTCATACGAATCGCTCCTAAAAATGTCGGCATTAAATAACCCATTCAGGTTGATATGCCATAAAACAAAATAAACTAAAAAAGAATACATATTCTATTCATACGAATCGCTCCTAAAATGTCGGCATTAAATAACCCATTCAGGTTGATATGCCATAAAACAAAATAAACTAAAGCAAAGAATACATATTCTATTCATACGAATCGCTCCTAAAAATGTCGGCATTAAATAACCCATTCAGGTTGATATGCCATAAAACAAAATAAACTAAAGCAAAGAATACATATTCTATTCATACGAATCGCTCCTAAAAATGTCGGCATTAAATAACCCATTCAGGTTGATATGCCATAAAACAAAAAATAAACTAAAGCAAAGAATACATATTCTATTCATACGAATCGCTCCTAAAAATGTCGGCATTAAATAACCCATTCAGGTTGATATGCCAAAAAACAAAATAAACTAAAAAACAAAATAAACAAAGAATACATATTCTATTCATACGAATCGCTCCTAAAAATGTCGGCATTAAATAACCCATTCAGGTTGATATGCCATAAAACAAAATAAACTAAAGCAAAAGAATACATATTCTATTCATACGAATCGCTCCTAAAAATGTCGGCATTAAATAACCCATTCAGGTTGATATGCCATAAAACAAAATAAACTAAAGCAAAGAATACATATTCTATTCATACGAATCGCTCCTAAAAAATGTCGGCATTAAATAACCCATTCAGGTTGATATGCCATAAAAAAAAAAATAAACTAAAGCAAAGAATACATATTCTATTCATACGAATCGCTCCTAAAAATGTCGGCATTAAATAACCCATTCAGGTTGATATGCCAAAACAAAATAAAAAAGCAAAAATAAACTAAAGCAAAAATGAAAATAACCCATATTCTATTCAAAGAATATATTCTATTCATACGAATCGCTCCTAAAAATGTCGGCATTAAATAACCCATTCAGGTTGATATGCCATAAAACAAAATAAACTAAAGCAAAGAATACATATTCTATTCATACGAATCGCTCCTAAAATGTCGGCATTAAATAACCCATTCAGGTTGATATGCCATAAAACAAAAATAAACTAAAGCAAAGAATACATATTCTATTCATACGAATCGCTCCTAAAAATGTCGGCATTAAATAACCCATTCAGGTTGATATGCCATAAAACAAAATAAACTAAAGCAAAGAATACATATTCTATTCATACGAATCGCTCCTAAAAATGTCGGCATTAAATAACCCATTCAGGTTGATATGCCATAAAACAAAATAAACTAAAGCAAAATAATACATAATAACAAAATTCTATTCATACGAATCGCTCCTAAAAATGTTAAATAACCCATTCAAGGCATTAAATAAAGCCATATTCATTCAGAATCGTTGATATGCCATTAAAAACCCAAATAAACTAAAACAAAATAAACTAAAGCAAAGAATACATATTCTATTCATACGAATCGCTCCTAAAATGTCGGCATTAAATAACCCATTCAGGTTGATATGCCATAAAACAAAATAAACTAAAGCAAAAATAATATTCTATTCAAGCAAAAATGTCGGCATTAAATAACCCATTCAGGTTGATATGCCATAAAACAAAATAAACTAAAGCAAAGAATATATTTTCTATTCATACGAATCGCTCTAAAAATGTCGGCATTAAATAACCCATTCAGGTTGATATGCCATAAAACAAAATAAACTAAAGCAAAGAATACATATTCTATTCATACGAATCGCTCCTAAAAATGTCGGCATTAAATAACCCATTCAGGTTGATATGCCATAAAACAAAATAAACTAAAGCAAAGAATACATATTCTATTCATACGAATCGCTCCTAAAATGTCGGCATTAAATAACCCATTCAGGTTGATATGCCATAAAACAAAAACCTGTTTAATAAACTAAAGCAAAGAATACATATTCTATAAAAAATTCAAAATCATACATAATCGCTCCTAAAAATGTCGGCATTAAATAACCCATTCAGGTTGATATGCCAAAATAAAAAAGCAAAAATAAACTAAAGCAAAAATGAATATTTCTATTCATACGAATCGCT
The DNA here is from genome assembly GCA_903632075.3 of Acanthosepion pharaonis. NCBI lineage: Eukaryota > Metazoa > Mollusca > Cephalopoda > Sepiida > Sepiidae > Acanthosepion > Acanthosepion pharaonis. The sequence continues at coordinate 185,982 of CAHIKZ030000560.1, read as the reverse complement.
CCTAAAAATGTCGGCATTAAATAACCCATTCAGGTTGATATGCCATAAAACAAAATAAACTAAAGCAAAGAATACATATTCTATTCATACGAATCGCTCCTAAAATGTCGGCATTAAATAACCCATTCAGGATTGATAAAACAAAATGCCATAAAACAAAAAAATAAAATAAATTCAGGTTGATATGCCATAAAACAAAATAAACTAAAGAAAGAATACATATTCTATTCATACGAATCGCTCCTAAAAATGTCGGCATTAAATAACCCATTCAGGTTGATATGCCATAAAACAAAATAAACTAAAGCAAAGAATACATATTCTATTCATACGAATCGTCGGCATTAAATAACCCAAAATATGTCGGAATACATTAAATAACCCCATTCAGGTTGATATGCCATAAAACAAAATAAACTAAAGCAAAGAATACATATTCTATTCATACGAATCGCTCCTAAAAATGTCGGCATTAAATAACCCATTCAGGTTGAAAACAAAAAAATAAACTAAAGCCATTCAAAATCAAAATAAACTTCAAATGCCAAAAAAAATAAACTAAAACAAAGAAACTAATTCATACGAAAAATGTCGGCATTAAATACATATTCTATTCATACGAATCGCTCCTAAAAATGTCGGCATTAAATAACCCATTCAGGTTGATATGCCATAAAACAAAATAAACTAAAGCAAAGAATACATATTCTATTCATACGAATCGCTCCTAAAAATGTCGGCATTAAATAACCCATTCAGGTTGATATGCCATAAAACAAAATAAACTAAAGCAAAGAATACATATTCTATTCATACGAATCGCTCCTAAAAATGTCGGCATTAAATAACCCATTCAGATTGATATGCCATAAAACAAAATATACTAAAACAAAGAATACATATTCTATTCATACGAATCGCTCCTAAAAATGTCGGCATTAAATAACCCATTCAGGTTGATATGCCATAAAACAAAATAAACTAAAGCAAAGAATATATATTTTATTCATACGAATCGCTCCTAAAAATGTCGGCATTAAATAACCCATTCAGATTGATATGCCATAAAACAAAATAAACTAAAGCAAAAGAATACATATTCTATTCATACGAATCGCTCCTAAAAATGTCGGCATTAAATAACCCATTCAGGTTGATATGCCATAAAACAAAATAAACTAAAGCAAAGAATACATATTCTATTCATACGAATCGCTCCTAAAATGTCGGCATTAAATAACCCATTCAGTTTGATATGCCATAAAACAAAATAAACTAAAGCAAAGAATACATATTCTATTCATACGAATCGCTCCTAAAAATGTCGGCATTAAATAACCCATTCAGGTTGATATGCCATAAAACAAAATAAACTAAAGCAAAGAATACATATTCTATTCATACGAATCGCTCCTAAAAATGTCGGCATTAAATAACCCATTCAGGTTGATATGCCATAAAACAAAATAAACTAAAGCAAAGAATACATATTCTATTCATACGCTCCTAAAAATGTCGGCATTAAATAACCCATTCCTTGAAAAAAACAAAATAAACTAAAGCAAAGAATAAATTCTATTCATACGAATCCCATTCAGTCGGCATTAAATAACCCATTCAGGTTGATATGCCATAAAACAAAATAAACTAAAGCAAAGAATACATATTCTATTCATACGAATCGCTCCTAAAAATGTCGGCATTAAATAACCCATTCAGGTTGATATGCCATAAAACAAAATAAACTAAAGCAAATTCAAAACATATTCTATTCATACGAATCGCTCCTAAAATGTCGGCATTAAATAACCCATTCAGGTTGATATGCCATAAAACAAAATAAACTAAAGCAAAGAATATTTTTTCTATTCATACGAATCGCTCCTAAAAATGTCGGCATTAAATAACCCATTCAGGTTGATATGCCATAAAACAAAAAAATAAACTAAAGCAAAGAATACATATTCTATTCATACGAATCGCTCCTAAAAATGTCGGCATTAAATAACCCATTCAGGTTGATATGCCATAAAACAAAATAAACTAAAGCAAAGAATACATATTCTATTCATACGAATCGCTCCTAAAATGTCGGCATTAAATAACCCATTCAGGTTGATATGCCATAAAACAAAATAAACTAAAGCAAAGAATACATATTCTATTCATACGAATCGCTCCTAAAAATGTCGGCATTAAATAACCCATTCAGGTTGATATGCCATAAAACAAAATAAACTAAAGCAAAGAATACATATTCTATTCATACGAATCGCTCCTAAAAATGTCGGCATTAAATAACCCATTCAGGTTGATATGCCATAAAAAAAAAAGCAAAAATACTAAAGCTCCTAAAAATGTCGGCAAAATAACCCATTCATTCTATTCAAAATAAACTAAAGAATCTATTCATACGAATCGCTCCTAAAAATGTCGGCATTAAATAACCCATTCAGGTTGATATGCCATAAAACAAAATAAACTAAAGCAAAGATTACATATTCTATTCATACGAATCGCTCCTAAAAATGTCGGCATTAAATAACCCATTCAGGTTGATATGCCATAAAAAATAAACAAAATAAACTAAAGCAAAGAAATACCCATTATTCTATTCATAACGAATAAACTAAAGCAAAGAATCCTAAAAAAATGTCGGCATTAAATAACCCATTCAGGTTGATATGCCATAAAACAAAATAAACTAAAGCAAAGAATACATATTCTATTCATACGAATCGCTCCTAAAAATGTCGGCATTAAATAACCCATTCAGGTTGATATGCCATAAAACAAAATAAACTAAAGCAAAGAATACATATTCTATTCATACGAATCGCTCCTAAAATGTCGGCATTAAATAACCCATTCAGGTTGATATGCCATAAAACAAAATAAACTAAAGCAAAGAATACATATTCTATTCATACGAATCGCTCCTAAAAATGTCGGCATTAAATAACCCATTCAAGTTTGATATGCCATAAAACAAAATAAACTAAAGCAAAGAATACATATTCTATTCATACGAATACGAATCGCCAAAATGTCGGCATTAAATAACCCATTCAGGTTGATATGCCATAAAACAAAATAAACTAAAGCAAAGAATACATATTCTATTCATACGAATCGCTCCTAAAAATGTCGGCATTAAATAACCCATTCAGGTTGATATGCCATAAAACAAAATAAACTAAAGCAAAGAATACATATTCTATTCATACGAATCGCTCCTAAAAATGTCGGCATTAAATAACCCATTCAGGTTGATATGCCATAAAACAAAATAAACTAAAGCAAAGAATACATATTCTATTCATACGAATCGCTCCTAAAAATGTCGGCATTAAATAACCCATTCAGGTTGATATGCCATAAAACAAAATAAACTAAAGCAAAGAATACATATTCTATTCATACGAATCGCTCCTAAAAATGTCGGCATTAAATAACCCATTCAGGTTGATATGCCATAAAACAAAATAAACTAAAGCAAAGAATACATATTCTATTCATACGAATCGCTCCTAAAAATGTCGGCATTAAATAACCCATTCAGGTTGATATGCCATAAAAAAAAAAATAAACTAAAAAATGCAAAGAATATATTTTTCTATTCATACGAATCGCTCCTAAAAATGTCGGCATTAAATAACCCATTCAGGTTGATATGCCATAAAACAAAATAAACTAAAGCAAAGAATACATATTCTATTCATACGAATCGCTCCTAAAAATGTCGGCATTAAATAACCCATTCAGGTTGATATGCCATAAAACAAAAAATAAACTAAAAATAACCCATTCAGCAAAATAAACTAAAGCAAAGAATACATATTCTATTCATACGAATCGCTCCTAAAAATGTCGGCATTAAATAACCCATTCAGGTTGATATGCCATAAAACAAAATAAACTAAAGCAAAGAATACATATTCTATTCATACGAATCGCTCCTAAAAATGTCGGCATTAAATAACCCATTCAGGTTGATATGCCAAAATAAACTAAAGCAAATAAATTCTATTCATAAGCAAAAAATGATTAAATAACCCATTCATATTCTATTCAAAGAATACATAATTCATACAATCGCTCCTAAAAATGTCGGCATTAAATAACCCATTCAGGTTGATATGCCATAAAACAAAAATAAACTAAAGCAAAGAATACATATTCTATTCATACGAATCGCTCCTAAAAATGTCGGCATTAAATAACCCATTCAGGTTGATATGCCATAAAACAAAAATAAACTAAAGCAAAGAATATATATTCTATTCATACGAATCGCTCCTAAAAATGTCGGCATTAAATAACCCATTCAGGTTGATATGAAAACAAAATAAACTGCCAAAGAATAAAATTCATAAATAAAAATGTCTTAAAGCAAAAACAAAATAAACTAAAGAAAGAATACATATTCTATTCATACGAATCGCTCCTAAAATGTCGGCATTAAATAACCCATTCAGGTTGATATGCCATAAAACAAAATAAACTAAAGCAAAGAATACATATTCTATTCATACGAATCGCTCCTAAAAATGTCGGCATTAAATAACCCATTCAAGTTTGATATGCCATAAAACAAAATAAACTAAAGCAAAGAATACATATTCTATTCATACGAATCGCTCCTAAAATGTCGGCATTAAATAACCCATTCAGGTTGATATGCCATAAAACAAAATAAACTAAAGCAAAAATAATATTCTATTCATACGAATCGCTCCTAAAAATGTCGGCATTAAATAACCCATTCAAGTTTGATATGCCATAAAACAAAATAAACTAAAGCAAAGAATACATATTCTATTCATACGAATCGCTCCTAAAAATGTCGGCATTAAATAACCCATTCAGGTTGATATGCCATAAAACAAAATAAACTAAAGCAAAGAATACATATTCTATTCATACGAATCGCTCCTAAAAATGTCGGCATTAAATAACCCATTCAGGTTGATATGCCATAAAACAAAAAAAAACTAAAGCAAAGAATACATATTCTATTCAATCGCTCCTAAAAATGTCGGCATTAAATAACCCATTCAGGTTGATATGCCATAAAACAAAATAAACTAAAGCAAAGAATACATATTCTATTCATACGAATCGCTCCTAAAAATGTCGGCATTAAATAACCCATTCAGGTTGATATGCCATGCCATATTCTAAAATCGCTCCTAAAAAAATAAATTCAGGTTGATATGCCATAAAAACAAAATAAACTAAAGAAAGAATACATATTCTATTCATACGAATCGCTCCTAAAAATGTCGGCATTAAATAACCCATTCAGGTTGATATGCCATAAAACAAAATAAACTAAAGCAAAGAATACATATTCTATTCATACGAATCGCTCCTAAAAATGTCGGCATTAAATAACCCATTCAGGTTGATATGCCATAAAACAAAATAAACTAAAGCAAAGAATACATATTCTATTCATACGAATCGCTCCTAAAATGTCGGCATTAAATAACCCATTCAGGTTGATATGCCATAAAACAAAATAAACTAAAGCAAAGAATACATATTCTATTCATACGAATCGCTCCTAAAAATGTCGGCATTAAATAACCCATTCAGGTTGATATGCCATAAAACAAAATAAACTAAAGCAAAGAATACATATTCTATTCATACGAATCGCTCCTAAAAATGTCGGCATTAAATAACCCATTCAGGTTGATATGCCATAAAACAAAATAAAAAAGCAAAGAATACATAATTCATAAATCGCTCCTAAAAATGTCGGCATTAAATAACCCATTCAGGTTGATATGCCATAAAAAAAAATAAACTAAAGCAAAGAATACATATTCTATTCATTCGCTCTAAAAATGTCGGCATTAAATAACCCATTCAGGTTGATATGCCATCGCTCTAAACTAAAGCAAAATAATTTCTATTCATACGAATCGCTCCTAAAAATGTCGGCATTAAATAACCCATTCAGGTTGATATGCCATAAAACAAAATAAACTAAAGCAAAGAATACATATTCTATTCATACGAATCGCTCCTAAAAATGTCGGCATTAAATAACCCATTCAGGTTGATATGCCATAAAACAAAATAAACTAAAGCAAAGAATATATTTTTTATTCATACGAATCGCTCCTAAAAATGTCGGCATTAAATAACCCATTCAGGTTGATATGCCATAAAACAAAATAAACTAAAGCAAAGAATACATATTCTATTCATACGAATCGCTCCTAAAAATGTCGGCATTAAATAACCCATTCAGGTTGATATGCCATAAAACAAAATAAACTAAAGCAAAGAATACATATTCTATTCATACGAATCGCTCCTAAAAAAAATGTCGGCATTAAATAACCCATTCAGGTTGATATGCCATAAAACAAAATAAACTAAAGCAAAGAATACATATTCTATTCATACGAAAATAACCCATTCAGGTTCCATAAAAAAAATAAACTAAAGCAAAGAATACATATTCTAATAACCCCTATTCAGGTTGATATTCAGGTTGAAAAAAACAAAATAATCTAAAGCAAAGAATACTTATTCTATTCATACGAATCGCTCCTAAAAATGTCGGCATTAAATAACCCATTCAGGTTGATATGCCATAAAACAAAATAAACTAAAGCAAAGAATACATATTCTATTCATACGAATCGCTCCTAAAAATGTCGGCATTAAATAACCCATTCAGGTTGATATGCCATAAAACAAAATAAACCAAATAAACTGAACCAAATTCTCTTTACTATTCCCTATACTATTCCCTATACTATTCTCTATACTGATTACTATACACTAAACGGTTTACTATTCAGTGGTTACAAGTCGAGCGAGTGTACCTCCATCTTAAGCAAGTACTATTAGTGCGAGTGTTATTCGAGGTCGTCTAACACCAGTATTGTTCAATGGCGTTGCTATAGTTGTATCTGCGGTTACAATGTCTCTACTCAAACGAGCATTTACGAAAGTGGCAACGAGTGTTCATTGACATTACAAAAAGTAGCAATTCATGTTTTGAGATCAGAATATAGTTCTCGCTTAAGCTATACTCAACTTGAATTTCTTTTTTTGTTTCTTTTTCCTATGCCGATTTCATATTGTGTTTTCAATAAGTTTACGGAAAAGGGTAACAAACGTTGTGGCCAAAGTTTCTCACGATCTTTTTCTCGTTGAATATGACGCTAGATCATAGCTTCCGTCCATATTAGAAGATATATCCTTGTGTACCTCCATCTTGAACATGATGATGAACTACATCCGGCAGCAAGGTCTCTGAGCAGAAGGTTTTAAGGAGCATGGAACAACCTCTTAACTGCTGTTGTTTCGAAGTCCACCCTAACCCGTGGTGGTAGCACCTGTTAGGGTCCCAGCTATAGGAATATAGTTAACCGCCAAATTGGGGTCAAAACACTGTGGAAGTAGAAAATAGATTTTTATAGTAAAAATACCAGCAGTAAATTTTTGTAAAGAAAATATTATCAGCAATATATTCTTGCAAAAGAAAAAAAAACAAACTAAAACACCAGCTATATATTTGACTCTCGATAAAAATCCTATTTACAAAAATGCGTCAATGAAAACTGATCTCGTATAAATTGATTTCTTACAAAGAATACTTATTCTTTTTATACAAGCCTATCATTAAAATATTGTAGGCATTAAATAACCCATCGAGGTTTATATACCGTAAACCGAACCAATGCATATCAAACCAAACCTGTGTACATCGGCACAACAACAATTGTACCCTGCAAGAAAGACTACAAGAAGCATCGTCACCGTGTAGTCGACACAGTTCAACATCAGCGAAGACAACAGTATCTGATTAGATATCATAATCATGTAGTACTAACAACTGAAAAAAAAACAAACAAAATAAAAACTCTTTTGATCTATTACATTAATTTTCAAAGCTTTCTATAAATATATTCTCTCTTAGGAAACAATTTGAAAATATTTTACTGGATTTGATCGATCGTTAAGAACTAAAATAATCCGTAATGTTTTTGTTTTTTTTTTCAAACGTAATAAGCAATACGTAGAAAATGGCTGACAGATGATACGGAGAAGGTAAAAAAAAGTAAAAAAAGAAAAATTGAAGAACCTCAGTAAATAAAACTCTTCGCTTTCATTCAGGCTTAGCGAACAAGCAGACGATATTTCTTTCTTCAAAGCCGTTATTGTCTCTTTATTAACGAGCGTATGATTCATGCGCTAAAAACGACTGGCTTTTGTAGCGGAAGTTGTTAGTAACGAACAGTTGGTTGAAGGAAAAATTTTGTATAAAAAAAACAAGACGAACTGAAATAATTTTCAGTAAGTGTTTCTTTTTAGCGTTGCTGTTCTTTGAAACATTGCAAGTTATTTCCAGGCTATATTTTCTTTCTTACTGTCGATTATAAGGCTTCCAGCGTCTGCTGTTTTATTCTATGTGCAAAATATATATTAGCTTTTTCACTATCAAGAATATTGATATTCACATCTCGCCATTAGCATTTTTCTCTCATATAATACGAGTAACTATTTCTTTTTTTTTCCTTTTTACTCCAGTGTCTCTACTCTGTGTTTGTAGATTTTAAAATGCATCGCATGCTTTAGTTGCGTTATAAAATGTAATAATTCATGTAATTTCTCACCCATTCAGTTAATATGTTCATTAAAAATATATTATTTCTGACGTGTCTTACAATTTACAAAATACATATATATTAATCGGATTTGACGGACATTACTGGTATGAATTTCGCATTTAGCAGACATTATCATACGCTTCAGCGTGGATTGGATTTTGAATTTTGAAACATCATTTCGTTTCGAAGCTTCTTTTAGAAGAAAATCGGTCTCCATAATAGTTCTTTGATAACATCGAAAATAGGTTAGAAACGACTGAAATCTTCTGTAGAAAAGCTGAGTAAATATTACTTATTTTATTGGGGAATTGAATTCCAAAATGCAAAACATCATCCATTACGTTACGTGTTTTGCGTGTGTAAACATCTTCAGGCTAATAATGTCCTCATCAATGGGATTTTATCTATCTATCTATCTATCTATCTATCTATCTATCTATCTATCTATCTATTATATATATATATATATATATATATATATATATATATATAATTATTTATTCAAAAAATATGATTCCAACACGCTACATAAGAGTTCTCATGTTTCAAAACAAGAGCCGAAAACGTCGTCAAAAACAAATGTTACGGCAGTTTTTTATATACACAAAACCCTTTCAGAAAAAAAAATAAAATAAAAAAATAAATAAATCTCTATAGACACGTAAACCAGACTAGGCGAAATCATCTTCCGTTTTAAATTTAGACACCCCAACCTTACCCTGACTTGACATCTGTTAATGTAACTTTATACTGATACAAATTATTAACACCTCACACCCCTGTTTATTTAAACAATCGCTCTAGCCGTTACCATAGAAATTTTGATTTCAATAATGAATATATTATTAAAACACGTAAATTTCAGAAATAAGTTATTCCAAAAAAAAATTTCGCTCGAAGATGGAACAGAGCTTACTTTAATTCAATTTAATTCAAATAATTATATTGAAGTTTTCGGCTCTTGTTTTGAAACATGAGAACTCTTATGTAGCGTGTTGGAATCATATTTTTTAAAATAAATAATTATATCTATGCTCTACTTTTGTATCGAGTACTATTTTTTTTAAAATAATAACAAAAATACTAAAGAATTTAGGATTATTTACCTAACGAGTTCTTTCCTATTTTCTATATATTTTCACACACACAGACACACACACAGACACACACATACACACATCTATATCTATATATATATATATATATATATCAGTCTGTTTCTATCTATTGCAGTCTGTTTCTATCTGTCTATCTCTCTCAGTCTGTTTCTTTCTATCTATCTATCTATCTATCTATCTATCTATCTATCTATCTATCTATCTATCTCAGTCTGGTTCTATCAATCGCTTATAGTCTGTTTCTATCTATCTATCTATCTATCTATCTATCTATCTATCTATCTATCACAGCCTTTTTCTATCTATCTATCTATCTATCTATCTATCTATCTATCTATCTATCTATCTATCACAGCCTGATTCTATCTATCTATCCATATATAATATCGTACTGAAAATAAAATCTGCAAAATATCTGTGGCCGAGTGTTTTCAAATACGAAAAATTAACATTTTCAGGCACACTGCGTTGTATATTAATATTTTTTGTTTTATTATTTCAGTTATGTTCTTCGACTAGTTTCAGCCAGCATGGCCATCATCAGGATAAAAAAAATCGCTGCTTGTTAGTAACAGTGAGCGATAGGAGTGAATGACTGTTTCTGTAGTTTTCAGTTGTTTTTTCAGCGTTAATTTTGGTCAGTCTGTGTGTAGTTCAAACGGCCTCTTTCAAGTTGTTTTTAACCCTAGGACACTAACCATCAATTAAAGTTACACCATTACTAATCATGGCTATATCATACCCGATTTTGAAAATAACAAAAAAAGGGAAAAAAAAAGAAAAATTAAATATAAATATTTATTTGAAATATTTTACATGCAGGCACTTCAAACTTTGTACTTTGAGTTAACATCAATGTATATATATATATATATATATATATATATATATATATATATATATATATATTATAAATAAATTAATTGATTTAAAATATGGTTTTTTCCGCTACACTGTGTTTCAAAAATGGAAGCTAAAAGCCACGAATTTAATTTTGCAATTAAATTAAAGACATTAGTTTCATGTCATCCTCAAGCGAATTTTAGAGTAACTTTTAAAATTACTGGGTTTTAAAGACACAGCTAAAATCCCGTTTCCATGGTTACAGATAAATCTATTTCAACTGGACAAGGGGTTTCTGGGTTTTCCTTATGTCTGCATCATTGTATCGGTTATTAGCTACATTTTGGTAAGGCGTAGGGATGTATTTTTCAAAGAAAACTGACATCCGTTGAATGCATGTCGTCTGGATCTTTTTTTTTTTAAACCATATTTTAAATCAATTAATTTATAATATTAATGCTCTGTAAATTTACATCGAGCACTATTTTGTAAAAATAAAAATACCTATAAGAACACCGGATTATATACCTTACTGTTCTTTCTTTATATATATATATATATATATATATATATATATATATATATATCAGTCTGTTTCTATCTTTTGCAGCCTGTTTCTATCTGTCTATCTCTCTCAGTCTGTTTCTTTCTTTCTATCTATCTATCTATCTATCTATCTATCTATCTATCTATCTATCTCAGTCTGGTTCTATCAATCACTTATAGTCTGTTTATATCTATCTATCTATCTATCTATCTATCTATCTATCTATCTATCTATCTATCTATCTATCACAGCCTGTTTCTATCTATCTATCTATAATATCGAACTGAAAAACATATTTATGTAAGAAAATCAGGTACTGAAATTATAATTAAAAATAGGAAAATTTGCGCTGGGTACTATATACCCATGGTTAGTGTTCTAGCGTTAAGATCGAGGATAGGAGATTCCTGATTTTAATAATTCTCTCCTTGGTCATTTTGACAACAGTTTTATTGGCTGCTGGATGTGTGTGTTAAGTTTATTTTATCTTTCAGTTGGGAGTGCGTGCGTGATGTGTGCATGTGTATATATTAATATGAATGTGTTTATAAGTGTGAGACTTCAACATCTCTGTCTTGTGTGGGTGAGAAATGTGAGTAGAGGTTGACTTTATGGGGTTATATATTAATTTTATCTATATAACTAAATTTGAGGATTAAGCCCGTCTGGACGAAGTGTTTTGAGTGGTACAGACCATTTGTTTTCATGTTCCCCTAGTATTTTCTATGGGTCATTTTTTCTGTCTATTTCTATTTTTTTAATTTTAGGGATTTTAGCATGGGTTTAAAATCATGTTTTTCTAGGCGGAAATGTTGTTCTAAAGGTAATAATCTTTCGTGGCGAGCTGACTTGATCTGATTCCTATATATATATATATATATATATATATATATATATAATTTGGTTTGGTTTGTTTTACTGCATATCAACCTCAATGGGTTATTTAATGCTGACAAGATTTTTTATATTTTTTTCAAACAATGCATTGCTCGTATATTTTTTTTTTCAAAAATGTATTTGGGGTAATAATTTTTTCTTTAAAAATTTATTGCTGGTAATAATCTTTTACAAAAATGTATTGCTGGTATTAAAATCTATCATAGTTTCGTAGTTTTTTGAACCCACTTTGGACCTCATTTCTGGACCCTAACAGGTGCTACCACCTCAAGTCAGGGTGGATCTGGGAATACCGACAATTAATAGGTGTTTTCACGTGTCTCAAAACCTCCTCATCAGAGGCCTTGCTGTCGGATGTATTTTATCGTCTTTCCCGGGACGCGGATGGAGATTTTCGTCATACCCAGGACAGTTATATATATATATATATATATATAGATAGATAGATAGATAGATAGAAATGTGGATGTAAAACAAATAATTAGATATTAGCAAATGTATACGTGTGCTTTAGTGTGCATAGACAGATAAGCGAATAAATATTTACTTAATTTAATATATACTGTAAACAAAACAGTGCTCAATGTAGTTAGACGTAGCTAAGAATACATATTAATATACATATACATCCTTATGCAAATTAATTGAAACAACCGCTTTAGTTTCCATTCTTTCACCATACAGTCAGTTTTAGACCCACTAGAGTGGCAGTGTGTAATCGATTTCTATTTTTTCCTCAGATTAGGTCATTTGCTATGGCGTTCAGTAATATGAATCTATTTTCGGGGTGCTTGGCTTTGAAAATTATTGCGTCATTTGTGATTACATCAGATTTTTATCACACATAGACGCTATTGTCTTGATTGTCAATTAGTTGTTCTGCGGACATTGTCTGCGATAGACGTTACTCCAAGAAAGCGTACGAAAATTGTAACGATGCACGATCTCAATTACCAGTGAGTAAATCAAAGTATTATCGACTTGCTCGGAAACTCTCTTGATGTAAATCCAATCGAGAATCTGTGGTCAATCTGCAAGGAGAGACTTCGTGGAATGAACATACCAATTATTAACTAATGTGTTGAACGGATGTCATCATTCGTTTGAAAAAAGGCACCCGACCCTACCTTGACTTAACCTCTTTTCGAAAGTAACTAATAAATTAATGCAATAGTTGTCAGTGAAAATGAATACCCTACTGCCCCTTATTAAAATGATTGGTTTTTTCTATATCCATAGAAACTAATATTATAAATGTATATGCTTATAAAGCTCCGTAAATTTAAAAAATAAGTTATTCCAAAATTCGCTTTAAAATGAAACATAACTAGGTACTTTAATTTAATTTCTATAATGTAATTGAATGTTTTTGGCTTCTGTTTTTAAAACATGGTAATTCCTGTGTAGCGATAAAATCATATTTTTAAAAAAATAATTGTAATCTCAGCTCTACTTGTGTATCGAGCACAGTTATTTAAAAATAAAAACAAAATTACTAAAAACCTTCGGATTATCAATCTAATGGTTATTTCCTATGTTATCAATATATTTCAAAACACACACACACACACACACACACAACACACACACACACACACATATATATATATATATATATATATATATATATATATATATATATATATTTTTGACACCACAGAATGTGTATATTCCTTAAATAATATGCAAAAACTCTTTCTTTAAAGGATCTCCTTTTCAAACAGTACATCTTGAGAAGAATACGTTGGTACCTTCTATTAGAAAGAAAATGATACAAATTCGCGCTTCGAAACTCAACTATATACGCGAGGAACCACGACTAAAATTGAAATTTATTACTAAAACGAGGTAAGAAGGAATATGGTAATAAAAAATAGTGTATAGGTTCCTAGTGAATATAAAATAGAATATATATATATATATATATTAAGAAATGCCACAAAGGATCGTTCGGTTGGCAAGGTTAGTTTACTGCTTATAAACTTCAATCTTCCATGAATCTCGTACATTCATAACTTTATTTATATCAAATTAAACAAATGACGTCATATATTAAGAAATTCAAAGTCCGACAATTGATTTATTAAAATATTTTATGTTTAACGTTCTTTTTATAATACAAGTATTTAAGTAAATGCTTGTTTATAAAAACAGTATTAATAACATTTAAATGTATTTAATAAATAAATTTCTGTCGGACCGGTTCTTAATATATGACGTCATTTGTTTACATTTGATACGCCAAGAGCAGTTATGAATGTACGATTCATGGAAGATTGAAGTTTATACAGTAAATTTATAACCTTGCCAACTGAACGATCCTTTGTGGCTGAGCGGTCAAGGCACGTCAGCGTAATTGACGGTTCCGTATAGGATGCAGGTTCGAATCATGCCAAAGGACGAATATTTTCTATGAAAATTTCTCAGACATTCAGGCCGGTAAATGTTATTTAATACAGTTTATTATAAACAGAGCATTTACTTAAATACTTGTATCTATAAAAAGAACGTTAAACATAAAAATGTCTTTAATAAATATATATATTTATCTTAAATTTGAATATGTGAATCAATCTCTACTTGATATCAAATTACCCAGCTTATCACTTATTTCTCGGTAGAAATCCACCACATTTAGAAAAAAAATACTTTTCTCTCAATTTTGCACCTTCAGTTCCCTGAACTTTCGGGTTTCAACTCGTATGTTTGCATCTTTTTTCAAATCAAATTGTTGCAGCCAACGTCCCACCCATTATGCTGTTTTCCAGTGCTTTTTGCGCCATTGAAATTATTGAATTATTAAACAAATCAGTAATTAGTAAATGGGTTCATTTAGTTAATCGAAATTTTTCACCAATATTATTGATTTCAGATGCACTCCAATTAATCAAACCCACTAATTTCCAATCTGTCAGGATTTTTTGGTCGTCACGGCGAATCGGATATTGATGCTCTCCTGTAAAAATAAAATGTGTAATTAAGTTATAGCCTGAAGAGTTTCCTAATTGCCTTGTAAATATGCAATTGAAAGATCAGCTTCTTTGCCAAGAGAGTTACGTTTATTACCTTCCCTCTCCTAGTCACAGAGATCGTTGTTTGACGTCAGATAAGGGACAGAATGCTGATCTTCAAGGCAAAAAATTCAGAAACTTAGTATAATCGGATGTTTTAACTCTCATCCTTTACTTTTTGATCTTGTTGCAATCGTTACAAAAGCAAATGTGAAATTCAGAATATAATGGTCTTTTAATTATAGTACAAAGGTTGTCTAATATATTTGACAAGTTAATGTCACATGACTATTCGCGCCAAGCTGAATTCAGTTTTTTTTTTTTAATGACTTCACCCCAAGCAAAGTAATAACGCCACTAAGACGCAAGGGTTAAAGAAGACAGAAGATAGCAATCGACACTGCATTGACATTTTTGAAGCTCATGTTGACTGGAAAGCAAGAAGCCACAAGCGAGAGGTGCGATAGAAGAAACATTTAGACTGTTCTAGTTCCACGTGTCATGTTATGATGGATGTCAGTTATTTCCTGCTAAATTCCCTCTGAAAATTCTCCACTGCCTTAACCGGGTATTGAACTCACGTCCCGTTACTGGATCTAACCAACGCTTTTATCCACTGTGCCATGTGTCTTTGAGGACATCTGTGCATGAATTTCTGGGTATTATAAACCTAATGTCTTCCAGTGACAAGACCCAAAGAGTGTGAGTCCAATACCCGGTTAAGGCAGTGGAGAACTTTCAGAGGGAAAATTAACAGGTTATAACTAACATCCATCAAACATGGTACGTGGAACTAGAACAGTCTACCCTGAACCCTTTATTTCGCTCACTGAGGTTGACTGTTCTAGTTTCACGTGCCAAGGACACATGGCACAGTGGATAAAGGCGTTGGTTAGATCCAGTGACAGGACCCAAAGAGTGTGAGTTCCATAACCGGTTAAGTCAGTGGAAAACTTTCAGAGGGAAAATTAACAGGAGATAACTAACATCCATCAAACATGGCACGTGGAACTAGAACAGTCTAGCCCAGTGAGCGAAATAAAGGGTTCAGTTCGACATTCCAAGAAACATTTAGTATAGGACTTACGGTTACATCTAGCCATTTCAGCTGTAAATCGATGAAACCTTGTCGTCAGTCTGCAAATTTTGCGTGCAGTCTATATGAAATTCGCGAAACACTAGCAACGTTGTTCGACACCGATTTTTAAACGATTACCTTGTCGAAATCTGCCCTACAAAACGGGAATTTTGTCTTTGCCAAGAATCGAGCTTGCATTCCCTTTTTCCAATAAGGGAAGCTACCTTTTTGAAACAAAGTATGCTTTTACCAGTTCGGCCATGCAGACCAGACTGACACTTCTACGAATTTATATCTGCGTGCTTTAGTTTCCTAAACGAAGATTAAACAAAAATAACATTTTAAAGGTTTTTTTTTATTCGACATAGATTCGTAAAAGTCCCATTGAGATATAAATCAAAACGAAAAATGATATCATTTTTTGTTACGATTTTCTTTAAAACCTCCTTAGCTACGTCCATGGAATTCTCAATATCCTTCTGTAGAACCATATTTATGTTTCCTCTCGTTTTCTCTTCATCTTTGGGGAGAGGGCCAGGCTTTCACTGCCATACAAGAGGACTGATATCACATAACAATTCAACACTCGTTTATTCGTTTCTAAAAAAATTTTCCTGTTTCTTAATACTATCAACTAATTTCACTTATCCATTTCGCGTTTGGATTTCGGCATTGCCTTTTCTATACTCTGTTAAAACACCGAGTTATTTAAACTTCTGCAGTTGTTTGATACTTATGCTCACATGGTCAATTCGAAGTCAACCAAAGTTTTTGTCTTCTTACAGCTGACAGTCCTTTTTCTCGCTTTCTTTTCTACCTAGCCTAGGAGGACCTGTAGTTTTTCTTTCTGTGTCGACCATCAACTCAGCGTCAAATGTGTATCTTATATTGTTAAGTTTATATCAACCGATAATAAATCCTGGTAGGGTCTCATACTCCCTTAATAACCCATCATCGGTGGGTGTAATTCTTGGGATATCGCACAATTATTTCAGTGTACCTTCCTCTTTCCAAAAAGCTTTTGTCATCTTGGAGACTCGGGGATAGGGCAGATACTACACTTTGATCTTAAGTAGAAAGCCATAACAACCGCGGACCCGAGAAAGTATAAAGATATGAAATATAAAAATCCTCGGTCAGTCTTTCTGACATAATTTTCTGGTGTGGTATATCACTACCTATATTTAATAAACCTATACAACAAAAGAGTAGAGATATAGAGTTTAGGAAGATTGTGTTGCGTCAAGAATCAAACTCAGAAGAAAATCTACTCGAGCTTTTTTATTTTGTTCTGACCAACACACACACAGACACACACACACACACACACACACACACACACACACACACACACACACACACACACATATATATATATATATATATATATATATATATATATATATATATATATATATATATATATATGTTGTGGATTCAAAAGATGGAATCCTGCACAAAAAATAAACAACGCCAGTAATTGAAATAGAAAAATATGTGTATCAAACGTAAGATTACAAACTTGAAATGAAGATTAGTAGTCCAGGAATGCGGGTTAGTAAAAAACTATATTTTACAAGTCTCTGTAAGTGAAGCCGTAATTATCTCTCTTTCTGGACTCGCGTATAACTCTGGGTGAACACCCTGTCTCGACCTTCTCTCACGTTATCTCTCTGTAGTATAAGTATACTTTGGACGAGTCCATCTTGTGTACAAGGGACGCGCCCCACAATAATATATATATATATATATATATATATATATATATATATATATATATATATATATATATATATATGTATGTATGTATGTATGTATGTATTTAAATAAAAAGAAAGAACAGTAATATATATAATCCGGTGTTCTTATAGATATGTTTTTATTTTACAAAATAGTGCTCAATGTAAATTTACAGAGCATTAATATTATAAATTAATTGATTTAAAATATGTTTTTTTTCCGCTACACAGTTCTAACCATGTTTCAAAAAATTTCAAATTTGCTTAAATATGAAATAGAAAATAAGGTCATTAATTTAATTCTATAATTCAAATTGTAGTTTTTAGTTTCTGATTTTGAAACATGGTAATTCCTGTATAGCGACGGAACTTGATTTTAAAATCAGTAAATTTATAATATTTATGCTCTATATATTTGCATTGACCATTCTTTTGTCAAAATAAAAATATTAATAAGAAAACCGGATTATATATCTTACTTTTCTCTCTTTTATTATAATATATATATATATATATATATATATATATATATATATATCGCATATAAAAAAAAAGTAACCATCTTAGCCACGAGCCAAACCCGGCAACAAGAAACGTAAATCCAAATTCTCGCTTAACGCGATCAGTCTGACATTACGTACTTTTTTTTTGTTTTTTTTTTTGTTTTTCGTTTAAAACCAAAAACGATATTTAAATCATAAAATGAAATAAAGAAAATTTGACATTTACAAATATTTATTTTGATAAATAGTTCGAATTTAGACAGTACAAATTTGTACACCGTAATCGAATAAAGACGTTGACATTTAAGAACGGGTATTATTGAATTTTCTAATCTTCAGCGCGAAAAAAGGCGACAGATCTCATCTCACCACCGTATACTAATGTTATGTATATTTATTTGAATATTTTTTTTTATTCTAGCAATTTATTGATAATTGGAGTAATCGATACGTTAAAAAATATTTTATAGTTATAATTTAATGCTTACTGACATCCAGTCCTGGGTAAGACGATAAACTACACCCAGCAGCAAGGCATTTTATCACCTATTAATTTCTGTTGTTCTCAGGTCCACCCTAACCAGCATTGGGAGCACCTGTTAGTGTCCCAGCTTGGGGCAAATAGTGACCCCTTAAACGAATAAAAACAAAACCCTTTGAAAGTATAAAAATACTAGCAGTACATTTTTATATAAATTGCCAACAATACGCACATATTAAAAAAAATTAGCGAGTTCGAACAAATCTGTTTATAATTCTACCAAAAAGTCAATATAAAAGAGCTTTCATGACATTAAGCCATATAATATCCTACATTTTAAAAAAAAATTAAACTGTATTATAAAATATCTCAAAAAAATCACAACACAAAACACATATCACCATCTCTAGTAATTATTTATAAGCACAAAAGCTGAGTATCATCTACCATGTATTCAGTTGTGAAAGCAGAATAACATATATCATATTTTTATTACTTCAATCTTCCTAAGAAAATTAAATTTTGGCATTAAATGACTCATAAGGTGTTGATATGCTACTAAACAGACAAATCAATCAATCTCACTGACATCAATGCATTTTAGTCACTGTTCCCACGCTTAAATACACAGACATATAATTATTTCTGCATACTTACTAATATATTCTTGATAATATCCGCCCTCGATGACATATTTGTTTTTGCTCCTTCGAAATATTTAAAACCAGGGCCATAAACTGCAGCCTTTACTTTGAAGCTGTTTTCATTGCTTGTAATAAGTAGGCTTTCAATGCGTGACCTCTCAAAAATTTAATATATCGACAGAATATTGGTTTTGCTTAGGCATATCCTTGTACCACAGCACCAGATTTCTCCTTTTCCAAAAAGCGTCACGCATCTCGCGATACAGGAAAATAGCCGAGTCCCCTTTTATCACTCATTGGCACAACATGGCTACCCCGGCTAATTTGCGATCGTGTTAGAAATGTCAGTATGTCTCCAATTTCGCACTTTGAAAATAGATTTATATTGGATAATTTGTCTTTTGGTTTATAGGTTTATAGCCCCAGATTGTACGAAGTCACCATTTATGGATGACATCAAGCTTAGTTTATATATATATATATATATATATATATATATATATATATATATATATATATTGTCATCCACAGACAGAGTGTTCCACTGTATCATAACTCATCAGTGTGGCTAGACGTCCGGTTGCCTCTAGCTCGGATCGCAACACGGCTGACACCAATTCAGTCGGGGATTCTACCACTATGCCTTTGGCACACGCCCGGGATGAAGGTGAATTTATGCGTATTTATTTTTAAATAAACACACAACGACTGAAGGAACTCGATTTGATTTACGAAATAGTCTTGCATTATTAGCCGTAATAGTCACTCTTTACAAACCCACGCTTCCTCCCCAGACAGCTCAACCGAAATAAATTTTTCGGGAGCATATATATATATATATATATATATATATATATATATATATGAATAAAAAAAGACTAACTAAACTTAACTATTCTTAGCCGAGGCGTTTGGTCCTCTGAAGTAAATTATCAAAGCAAATGTAGGATTAATTTTGTTTCACGTGTTTATATACAAAAGCAAGGGTCGCATTAGTTTATCAAGGCTTTTAAATTTGAGAACGTCCATTCTAACTACTAACCGTACGCAGCAGTTAAGAATAAATTTTAGTTCACTAACAATACGAAAATGTTTAACGCAAACGGCATTAATAAATTGTTATAGTAAACCCTCCTACAGTAGAATGAATTCTTCCTCCTCTCATCAATACTAATACGATACTTATAAATGGCAGGCGGGTGACCAGTCTCTGACTGTGTGCGACTTCTGTCGAACTCTCTGTTTTAGCAGAGAGGAACATGGACGAAGCTTTGCCGATCTTACGTGCTCGGAGAAACCTAGGTTAAACACGGCCTTGTGCCACATACATTCCTCGTGGGGGGACTGTTAAATATACAGTCGTTGAGCAGTCTCTGACTATGTGCGACTTCTACCGAACTCTCTGCTTTGGCAGAGAGGAACCCGGACGAAACTTTGCCCTTCGGCAAAGCTTCATCCGAGGAGGTAGACAGGCCCTGAACCCGTCTAGGCAGGTTGAAAGGGTATATTTTTAGCCGAGCCTACGGGCTCGGAGAAACCCACGTTAAACTCGGCCTTGTGCCACATACATTCCTCGTGGGGGGACTGTTAAATATCGGTATTGAATCGAGTCACCCTCAGTCTCTGACTGTGTGCGACTTCTGTCGAACTCTTTGCTTTGGCAGAGAGGAATCCGGACGAAGCTTTGCCGAAGGGCAAAGTTTCGTCCGGGGAGGTAGACAGATGCCGAACCCGCTTATGCGGGTTCTAAGGGAATATTGGCCGATCATGCGCCACATACATTCCTCGTGGGGGCGAATACAGTCGTTGAGCCGTCGTTGGGCTGCCGAGACGCAGTGTAACCTGATCGTTCGGATGGACACTTTTATCTGCTTATTACTAACACTCTTGCTTTGTATATACCTGTTATTTTAATACACTTGTTCAATCTACCTTCGTCTTCCGTGTCTTTCTTTTCTGGCCCCTAAACAGGCTACAACATAAGTACCGACCCAAAAAACTGACTTCCATGAAAAAAATGTATGTGTGCTGAATCCTCGCATTATTACATTGTAACCTGGATATAAGAGACCCGGATATAAGCTAAACCCGGATATAAGAGAGATTTTCTCTGGTCCCAAATTAGAGCCTGTATTAATGTATATAAAATAGACCAAACCCGGATATAAGAGAAACCCGGATATAAGAGAGATATTTTCTGGTCCCAAATTAGAGCCTGTATTGATGTATATAAAATAGACCAAACCCGGATATAAGAGAAAACCGGATATAAGAGACTTCTTCTCCAGTCCCGACAACTCTCTTATATCCGGGTTACACTCTCTATATATGTAGTGTTCTCAAAACGGAATATAACAATAAATGCCTATTTAAACAACCGGCAACTGCAACTTGTCCATCAAGAAAAAGCACCATGTGCTCGTCAATAAGAACAAGGTGTCCTCCTCCAGGTAAAAGGCCACGCCGCTTACAGCAAGTAAAAACACTCGTTTGGTCCGTTCTACGACACACGCTATATTCACCTGACTTACACCAAGCGATTATTACCTTTGCAGATCTCTTTGATGCGGACAATTTTATCTAATAAAATAAGATTTAAGAGTTCGTTGAAAACCTTTTCACGTGGCAACCTGCTAAATTTTCTATCGAAAGTTATGGTAGTGGCAACATTTCATTGTAAGTGAAGTCGAATATATTGTTGAATTAAATGTAATTGTACTTTTTCTCTATTGATGTTTAAAGCTTATTATCAGTAAGTTAAATTATGACTCTACCTAGTATTTATAAAAGAAATAATAAATATGGTCTTACTGGCCTGCATTTCCAAATCTGGTTCATCATAACGTTCCAGTCTTTCAGTCTTTTCTAGCTCTAAGTATTTACCATATTTCTCTGCTTTTGTTCTGCCATCCATTTTTAAACCCGTTAAGGACATCAACTCGCTGTTTTTCCCGGGTTCTCTTCAGGATGACATGTGAGAGCTGAATTTTCTAGGCCCACATTCTTTAAGTTTCTTTCTAAGTCTAACTAAAGTGTGTTTCATTAAGACGATTTGGTCTGTTTTCTTTTACGACATATCAACCTCAATGGGTTATTTAATGCCGACAAAATTTTCATTGTTGATAATATTTTTTTCCAAAAAACTATTTCTGTAATATTCTTTCCTTCAAAAATCTATTTCTCGTAAGAATTTTCCTTCACTGGTAATATTTGTTTAAAAAAATGTATTGCTTGTAATATTTATTTTTCAAAAATGTATTGCTGGCAATATTCTTTTTAACAGAGTATTTCTGGTATTAAAACCTATTTTTACACTTTCATAGTGTTTTGACCAGAGTTTGGGGGTTAAATATTTGACTATAGCTGGGACCCTAACAGGTGCTACCACCCCGGATCAGCGTGGATCTGGGATCATCAGCAATTAAGAGGTGGTTCTACGCTCCTCATAGCCTCCTGATCAGAGGCCTTGCTGTTGGACGTAGTTTATCGTCATACCCAGGGCGCGGATATAGTTTATCATCATACCCAGGACGTTCATTAAGATGGATTATATATAAGAGTGTTTCATTAAAAACGATCAAAGTCAGCAGTAAATAAATCAGTGTTATTGGTGAAAATTTATTCGTCTCTTGGATCAACTTAATTCACATTTAAAATCAGTCCATGTTATATATATATATATATATATATATATATATATATATATATATATATATATAAAGGGTGTTTCATTAAGACGGATCAAAGCCAGCACTAAATAAATCAGTATTATTGGTGAAAATTTATTTATTTCTCTATTGTATCATGTTATTTAAGTCATGGCAACTATGTATGAAAAATAATATCGCGCAAATGTCCGCCAAATCTGAAAGAAAAAGAAAAAAAATCTTTAGATGCTTAAACTTAATTCACATTTAAAATCGTTATTGGAAAGCACTTTATAAGGTTCTTAGTAAAGACTATTTTCCTTAAAACTTCTTTATTGTCGACATGTTCTGCCTATTGTATTCTCAACATTTGGTCATAGAACTTCATATCTGCCTCTTTAATCTTTTCTATATCGATGAAAAGATTATTCAGTGTTTGTATACAGAATGATTAATATAATGCAGCAGTTCAAAACACCTTTGTTTGTTTCTAAGAGAAAGTTCCCATCCCTTAATACTTCGCTGTTCTTAGCACCTTTGTTCTTTTCGGTCACATTTTTCCTCACCTGTCACAGTATCCAGACAGTTAAATTTCTGGTAATGTCCGAGTCGGTGCTACAACCATATATTCTGTATTCTTGATGTAATTTCTATTTAATTCTATGTAATATCTCTCGAAGAATAAATATACCTGCCAAATTCAGGCATCAACTTTAATAAACTACTCCGACTGCAAACTGACCAAATAACAAAAGGAATAGTAAAACTTAGACGCCAGCCTACATATCTCTATAAAATATGACGCATTTTTAAAACATATGAAATCAAACTACAAAATATTCAAACTCTATAAGCCCCCAGCCAATAAGGAATATCTCCAAAATTAACAAAAATAAATGAAATAGAAATAAACATGTCAGAAAAAACAAAGGAACAAAATCCCTACATGCAGTGACCAAGTAAATGGTTTAAGAAATAAAATAATTGTTACAGATATATCATATATTAAGCAGTCAATACGACTAGTGAGGGTGTGTCAGTTGACCAGCGTTCAATCTATTCGACTGTTAATATTTAGTAGCCACCCCCCACCCGCGAGGGTTAATGTGGCACAAGGCCGATTTTAACGTGGGTCACGAGCCCGTATGCTCGGCCAAGAAATCCCCGTAGAACCCGCATAAACGAGTTAGGGTCTGTCTACCTCCCCGGACGAGACTCTGCCCTTCGGCACAGCCTCGTCCGGGTTCCTCTCTGCTTTTAGGCAGAGAGTTCCACAGCAGCTGCGAAAAGTCACAGCCTCGGTATAATAATTTATTAGACTGTTTCTCCAAGGCCTTCTCTCCTACTAATCTTATAGTAGGCGGAAGAGTCCAAGATAGAGTCTTTAGAGGGAGGACACCACAACACTTCATAATGTCTTAGTAATCAGACATATTGAAATTTCCCATCAGAATCGAGGAAAATTGTTCGAAACATAGAAACTGTTGTGGATTCCGAGATGAAATTCGATCTCCAATGAATGACAAACGCCAGAATTAAATATAAGAAATTAAATGTATTTACACAATAATACAATGGGTAATACTATTAGTAAATCCAGGAACGCGGTTAGTAGCAGTAATATATATATATATATATATATATATATATATATATATATATATATATATATATATATATATACAGTCTCAGTAGGACTTCCTTAGAGTCTTGTAACTGTGACTTCTACAAGCGGTTACCTCACACTATTACTCTAGATCCAACTCAAGCACAATATCTGCCTCTCTATATTCTGACTGACTCTGGGTATTTGACGGCAGCAGTCCAAATTAACACTCTGGTCGAGTCCACTTATATGAAAAAGGGGAGGACCCCTATAACAGAAACAAATAAGCAAACTTATGAAACATAAACCTCAATAACTTGAATTTTCTTTGAAGAATGTTTATTAAATTTTAAGCGATAAACAAATCTTGAGTTAAATTTTTATGTACATTCAACATATTTTATTAAAGTTATTGGATTTATTATACACGCTGTAGTGTAACGTTATTATCCAGAATAAACTAATATTCGTGTAAAGCTTCTGAAACCTAATAAAATTCTTCTTTTTCTTAATATATGCTAAAACCTAAATAACTGAAAGGAACTACCAAATACCAAAAAAAAAAAAAAAAAAAAAAAAAATCACTTATTTAGCGATGGAATGTCCACATTGGAAATATCAAAGGAGCTTCTTAGAGATCATCTAACGATAAAGAGGGCTTTTGAAAACAAACCTAAACTGTTAACTCAAAGTAAAGGAAAAGGATTTAAGAACTTGTCTCTTCGAGGGGAAAGTAAACTAAAGCGACTTATTGCGAAAACAAACACTTTTGACCAATGTTCAAATCCTTGAACAATGTGAAATCGACGGACTCAAGGATGACAAAAGGTGTAGCATACTTTGTAAATTGGGATGTGTCAAGAAATGTCCTATGAAAACTCAGTAAACCAAATATTTTAAAGTGTCAAAATTGGGCCAAGAAATACTTGAACATTGACTTTCTTAAAGTAATTTTGAAGGACGAATTTCGGGTGATACTATATTGACTTGATAAATAGACCAAAGGAGAGATTTTATCCGATGCAGATGTGTCTGTGGCTAAACAGCAAGGAGGTAGCAGAGTGATAAAAAGAGCTTGAATTGTCGACTAAAGCATTATTCAACAATTCAAAGGCGATGAACAGTGCGAACTGTTTTTTATTAAAAGGACTTTCTTTGAATGGCACTAGCTCCAGCCTCGCAATTTCAAAATTATCTGTATATTAATGCACGACAAACATCCTTCTCGTGTTTCTAAGGTTGGCCACAAATTTTAGGAACATAAATGGCTGACAGGGGAAAAGATAATGGAATGGCCACCATCAAGTCCTGATCTGAATCCGATCAAATATCTATGGTCAAATGTTAAGATAAAATTATATGAGTATGGCAAACAATATGGCAGCAAATCAAACTTATGGGAAGCAATTAAAACAATCATGTCGATAACCGAACCTGCTAAAGTAAAAAAAATCCTTTTTCAAATGATTGACCTCTTTGACTTATGTGTACAACAAACCTATATCCACCATTTTGAATCACCTGCCCAATATGCTTAGGTATGCTTTTCACTCACGGGCAAATAAAGATGATACATATGTTTAACTCTCATACAAAGAAAACCTATCTGCGTTTTCGACTCTCTTGCACACCAAACCGATGTCTACCCTTCGAGACTTTCGTACAAAACAAACTTATGTATAAATTTTCTCCTCTCTTGCGTACGAACAATGTTTAATACCGTGCTGACCTATTTTTTTTAACTTTTATCGAACTACGTTGAAACCAAACCGATGTCGACATTTTATATTTCCGTACAAACAAAATTTTTGTCTACCATTTCGTTTATTCGTACAGACCTATTCACACTATTAACATTATTCGGACTGTTGACCTCAATTTTGTTAGCAGGTTCACGGCGTTTCGGCCGTTGTACGTTTCGGCCTTCTTCAGCTGTTATACGTTAGAATTTCGAATGCTGTTGCCAGGTATTAAACTCACAACTCCTGAAAACATGGCCCAGTAGAGAAAAGCGTTGGTTTCAGTAATCCAGCGAACTGATCCAAAGCGTTGTGAGTTCAATACCTGGCCACAGGAGAAGTGAACAAAACTTGGAGAATTGCGTTACTAAAGGGAGATAACTGTAACTGAAATATCCAAAAAAGGTGGACCAAATGAAAGATTCGGTCCGAAATTTCAAAATCTATCACTTGAAGAAGGCTGGTCCATACGACGGCCGAAACATCGTCAATATGGCAATAAAGATGAGGACAACAGTCCGAACAATGTAAATAGTATAAATTGAATATTTCATCATAGAAATATAGTTAACTCAAAATTAATATACATATTTTCGGCACTTTTGAGCGCTAATACAATGTTTACCTTTTCTAATCTTGTACACACCAAACCTTTTTTTTACTTTTATTGAAACCAAACATATTTCGATGTTTCTTTTTATATTTTCGTACAAACAAATATCTATATCTACTTTTTTGACCCCCGTGTAAACCAAACCTATGCATGTCTATATATTGTATGAATGAATCCGGAATTAAATAACCTGGAGAAACTGATCTGCCATAAAACAACTCAGATGTCAACATCTTATCCTAAACAATCAATGGCTCACAATTAAAAGACGCATAGACTGATTAATTGTTTTGAGCTGAAGAGCCATTTTAATAGTTAATCAGAAGCATAGAAAGTAAAAGATTCGAATGTGAGCTAATCGATTTAAAAGAAATATGTAATGCAAACACGAAAGAGAACCAAGTGATGAAATGATATGGAATGCTAACGTATCCGAATAAGATACTAATAAACTTTTCGTTGATTGGACAATCGTATGTCTCTCAAAGTTCTGATTGGTTAAATGATTTTGCTTCTTGATTGGACAATGCTATTTCTTTAACTATTCTGCTTGGTGACATGAATTTATTTAGTTTCTTATTAGTCTGATTGGACGACATTCAAATTCCTTTTATGCTAATGTTGATTTAGTAAAAGCTTGAGATCTACGCAAAGTAGATGGATACTATTAAAAATGGTAATGATGAATGAGGTGTGTGATATCAATGGAAGAACATGAAGTATGAAGTGAAAATTCCAAGGATAAGGAGTATAGATAGTGACTGACCTTCGTCTTGAAGAGATTAAGACTGTAGCAGAAATACTCTTCATAAAATAGAAGTTTTTTGTGGAAAAATATGAAACTTGTTTATTTAGACTCCACGTGTAAATAAACAGGTTCTATATTTTTTTACGGGACAAATGTGGATGATTTTATTCCATGGAAGTAACATGGCGTATATCATGTGCAAATGTCTGAAATGGTGAAATTGAAGAATAGAGTTTATTTGAAAATAAAATTTGAAAAAAACTTGCCCCGGTGGAAAATAGACTGCAGGGTGAAGTGTAAGTTTTACCCCACGAGATCGAGAAAGCGATTTCAAACTCTACCAGGGCTGGAAAGCGAGGATAGATTAGCTACAGATTTAGCGGGAATACTCCATTCTTAGTTTTGTTAGCTGTGATCATATATTGCACTTTTTGTTTAGTGACATATTGTTATATCTCGTGCAAGATATAATAAACAAAGTAAACCCGAGTGTGGTTTTCAATAATAATTTTGTAATCGGATGTAGGTATGTCAAAATACAGAGACAGAGTCAGGAGTAAGCTAACCGCAATGGTGTTAGTAAACGAAGACCTTCTTTTTCACCTTCTGGTTACTGTTTCCTGTGGTCGTACTTTATCGGCCACCAGACCGTCCATTATCGTGAATGGGGAAGTTTGGTTATCTCATCACAACACATATCAACCTCTACACATTATTCAATGCCGAAATCTAAATAGTTCGAACACAATGGATTCAACTAACTATTTTTAAACGCAAGTGCATGCCTTCAACTACAGATAAAATATATTGTTTCTCATTTGTTTTATAAAACATATTGTTCGTAATTCTTCTTTAAAAATGTATTGTTGGTATTTTTTGATATAAAAATATATTGGTGGGATTTTTAATATAAAAACGTATTCTCATACTGTCATGGTGTTTTACTCTTGCTTGAGGGTTCATTATTTCCCCCAGAGCTTTGACCGTAACAAATGATACCAGCATGGTTCAAGGTGGTTCTTGGAACAACAGCAATTAAGAGGTGATTCAAGGCTCCTCAAAACGTTCAATCTCCTGATCAGATTCCTCGCTGTCGGATATATTTTATCGTCAAACCCAGATCTATATATTACAGTAGTTTTACTCAAACGAAAGCTGGCATAATGTATTCTATAATTTCCCATAACCGGTAGATTTTCAGATGACCAAGCTCCAAATTATCTTTAAAAAGACTGCAAGATGAGCAGTAGTTACATATTAAGCAGTACAATAATATATCCAGCAATACAATTGTCAGGAGGGACATGGGTAACGACTTAGCGCTATTTTAGTCAACGGATGAAACCTCGTTGCTTAGGTAAAGAAACTAACATCATGCTTTTCCAATGTTGTTGTAAGACGAGACAAATTAAAAGGATCCGTTACAGGAAAAGGAAAGGTTATCTAAAAACGGAATCCGGCTTATGTTCAACGATGAAACGACAATGGAATCAGTTGTTGCTTTTTTTCCAATATATGATACAGAGAGCTAATGCCTATTCAAGCGGATTTCGCAGAAATGATACCAGCCCATTTTAGACGGATTTACTCGACCGATTTTATTTTGGTAACGGATACCATACCCTACATGCTTAAAACTACTACTACTACTACTACTACTACTAATAATAATAATAATAATAATTATTATTATTATTATTATTATTATTATTATTATTATTATTTGTGTATGTTATATTTCCTGTTTTGTATTCTCTAGAGCTGGATTCAAACTGTGGTCCTAAGGCCCTATAGAAGAACTGACATTTAATTGATAGCATTTTTCTTAGTATATGAGATATTCATAGTAGGGCGATCTTCTAGGCAACTTGTATGTTGATGTTACCTGGGTCTCTGTTAGTAAAATTGTCCATTCCTTTTCTTACGAGGCCCAGTGCTCCAATTACTATTGGTACAGTCTCAGTCTTCATTCCCCACATCCTGTTAATCTCGATCTCCAGGGCCTTGTATTTGGACAGTTTCGATAATTTTCATTTATTATTATTATTATTATTATTATTATTATTATTATTGAGAGCGAAAGAGGGTAGCACGCCCCCAAAGTAACGTAGCTGTGGAGTATTTCTACCCCCAACATGATGGCTAGATTGATAACGGTATAACAGGCAGATTCATGACAGCCAAATGTGTCCGCGATGGTGGAAACTTTTGATAAAAACAACACATATATTTGCAGAGATGGGGAATGGGTGGAAGTTAAAAATAACTTCAGGTCTAGTAACGTTGTCTTATCAAAATGTACTCGATTAGTCCTGTTCGCATGTACCAAGATGTAACCCCTTAGTTTCCTAGGCTGCCTCACATTTCGACATTTAATCACAATCCTCCTTGTTGTTGATTTTGTTCTTGTTCTTGTTCTTATTATTTTTATCATTGTTATTATTATTAGTAGTAGTGCTGATTTTTGTGGTAGTAGTAGTAATATTACTGAAACTACACGGAGGAGGCGTAACAGCTTTCTGCGTGTACGTTGTGACTCGTTAACAGCTCTTGACGTTCAGTGTGTCCTGTTAATGTTAGATTCTCAAGGACGTCTTTCTTAATTATGTCCCCCATCCCTTTCTTTCTGATCGTAAGTATAAGTCTTCCTTGTAGTTCCTATTTCCCTTGGGATTCTCCTCTGTTCTGTTTGCGGTATTCCCAGCATTCATCTGCAGAAACACATCTCTGACACTGTCCCGCGTTCACCGCCATTTTTCGTATTTCGTAATACTTTGTTTATCATCATTTAGAAGGCATCTCTTTTTCCATGCCCATAGTCCTTCGTATTTCTCAGTCACAATTTCTGTCACCTGTTACAAGACTCCACAGATTTACTCGTGTACGCACTGACATCTAGGAATTATAATTGCAAAATGTCTCAGGAAGATATCTGAAGACAAGATAGAATGCGGCAACAAATTACATACGCCTTTCAGAAGGCAATGACTTCAAATTGAATAAAAGCAACCTAAGTTGGAATCGATCTCGGGTCACTGATACCGTTTTCTAATATTGGCAACCATTGCATAAACTCGGAGTTTAAACTGTAATAGTGGTCTCCTCAAGACCACAGGTATAGGACACCTAACTAGGATGAAAATCACCTATAAGGATATAGGAATCAAGCTTATTAAGGGTTAAACTACGATTTGGCCTAAATTAATTTTAGTAAATACTAGCAGCATGACCCAGCGTTGCCCGTACTTGATTAAAAAATCGTACGACTCATACAGCAATCACTATCACTTGACTTAAAATATTTTTGCCCTTCCTTGCCTTTAAAGAAGTGCCCTTTGCGTGCTGATGTTGCTACATGCCTTACTTCTTGCCTATCTCACATTTTTTCTAAGCTCTATACTAAACATTAAATCTGTTATTAAAAAAGAACTAAACAAAATGAACACAAAACGATCAGCTTTAAAAAAGGACTCATAACTGGAAAAACCGAATGAAAAAAGAATGTTAACAACAAATACTTTTCACATCGAACCCAGTTCTGCGGAATCAGAATCAACGTTGAGTTTAAGCAAGCGAATGAGCCAATTGGAGTAAAGTGCCATGCAGATTTAAATTTTTCCCACTTGTGACGAATGCGGCTATCGATTTCTTTTGCATGCTAGCATGCTAGTTAACATTCGTGTCAGACAGCTGTTGGCTCGCACGCTGGCCAATAGAATCCTCCTGCCTATTTGTAGCAGCCTGCTATTGGCTGTCTCTTTGGCCAGTAGAAAATAGCCGCAAACTACATGAAAACTGCCGTAGAAGCATGAAAAAATCGATTATTTCCATTATCGGTGGGAGTTGGGAAATGCAAAGACGGTCTCGGCCTTTCCTCTAACTTGGAGCATGTGCATGTAAATTTTGGTGAAAATCCGTCGAAAATTGCGGCCGTACATTCGTTACACACACACACACACACACAACCTGCCTTTTATAGATAGAGATGTTGAACGGTTTCACATTTAATTCTCTGCCTTCTTCTTGAACGTTTATCTGCGCCATCAGAAATGAGGTGGAACTTGTATATACCATTATTCGCTGAAGAGGCTGAAAACGCTTGGTGCCGATGCAGAAAGTGTCCTCCTATCAGGCTCTATAGGTCCTACCAGACCTAAAATGCAGTATTGCTGCCCAATCGTCACTCTTCAGCGTTGAAAGTGTTCAAACACGGCTACGCAGCCTTTTCCTTTACAACCCATTTTCCAAGGATGAAAACTAGAAGGCCTATCGCTATTTCGCTAATACACACTTGTGCAAATTAATTGAAATAGTTTCGTTATTATTTACTTTTGTCATGTTTATCCAATATATATATATATATATATATATATATATATATATATATATATAACACATCTGGTATTTAAGCAGCTTTGATGCTCGCTTAGAGAGGGATCTGACAATTACTATACAGTTAGTATGTCCGTTCCACGAAGTCTTTCCTTGCAGATTGACCACCGATTCTCGATTAGAGTTAAATTAGTATTTGCTCACTGGTAATGCTTGCCATTGTGTTGGTGCAGCGGTACAGTTTTCGTACACTTCCTTGGAGTAACGTCTATCGCAGACAAAAGCCGTAGGACAACTAATCGACAGTAGAGACAATAGTGTCTGGCCGTGATAAAATCTGCTGCAATCACAGATGACTCAATATTTTTCAAGGCCAAACAAATTTCATCATGAACTCCGAAAATAGATTCATATTACTGCACACCACTGAAAATGACCTAGTCTGAAAAAAAAATGGAAATCGATTACACCCTGTTACTTCACTGGGTCTAAAACTGGTCGTATGGTGAAAGAAAGGAAACTAAAGCGGTTGTTTCAATTAATTTGCACAGGGGTGTACTTCAGAACTTTTCATCTAGATCTCGCCATACCACGTAAACAGGATCAAATCATCCTCATTCCTTTCATAATTGTTACGAAGGAAGTACCATTCAAAAAGTTTATTCACAGGAACCGCTACAGAGAGAATACTTCCCCAAAAACTACAATGTTAATTTCTTAAAGTCCAGGGTCAACTGTTATCTATCCTACATATCTTCATAATCTGCCGTTTTGTCCTATTTTAAGCCTATAAAACAACCGCATACAATAACATTCACATTAAATAGCTCTTGCGTCTTATATTAGAGGAACATTTATAAAAGGAAATACATAATTAAACTGCGACAATATTAACTGATATATCCCGGGATATGTTTGAACAAAGTAGCTAAGTGGTTTTGTCTACTATAACCAAGTAGAATATGGTACCAGTAATCGACTGGTACGCGTCGTAGTGCCAGGTAAGAAGTGTAGTTCAATGGCGTAGACCAATGGGAGTCGTTATAGACTTAGCTCTCAGACTAAGGCTCTCCTACACGTCCGTCGGTATTTATGACGGACACCAGCCAATTATATTTCAGTGAGTGGGAACACAGGTGTACTCATATTCCATTTTATCATAAACTCTGCCTCTCTGCCTCTCTACCTCTAGTGTCTCTTGGGCCTTGTACAGGGTGAACATCATTGTAAAAAAAAAAAAAAATAGAAGTATCTGTTGAATTCCATCTTAATCTTTCTCTGTATTCTTTTTCCTTCTAGAAGAGAGTCTCTCCTGACTGATATGTTCATATGTCCTGGAAAGAGATATATTAGAACGAAGTAGCTAAGTGGTTTTGGCTACTATAACCAAGTAGAATACGGTAGCAGTAGCCGACCTGTACTCGTCGTAGTCGAAGGTAAGAAGCGTAGATCAATGACGTAGTCCAATGGGCGTTGTTATAGACTAGGCTCTCAGACTAAGGCTTTGACTCTCCTACACGTCCGTCGGTATTTATGACGGACACCAGCCAATCATATTCCAGTGAGGGGGAACACAGGTGTATGCATATTCCATTATATCATTAACTATGGACGATTGACAACTGTAACAGAGGGAACAATCGTCTCCTTAATAATGCTTATAATAATTGGAAACAGAATTGCCTATATATATATGTATATATATATATATATACATATATAATGAAAGCGCTTTTGTCGTGCACGTTAAAAAGAATGTCAGCGAGGACGCATTAATGAATGAATGACCTGTCATTATAAGCGTTCTATTAGATCCTCACACAATACATTTCGTGGCGAAAGAAAAAAATGACATAAGATTGTTTAAACTATTCGAACAATATGTTGCTAAGAAAAAAGATCTCCCCATTAATTAAGGGAAATTCTAACTGTTGTTTTCCTATTATCTTTAAAGGTATCCTTTTACTTAATAAGCATTGATTATATACTAGCTGAAGTATATATCTATTTTTCTTAGACGGTCAATAATTCGATGGCAGCTGGTTGCAATGACAGTAGGATGGTACCATCGTAGAATGGTAGAAGGTGGTAAGTCTCCGTCAGGATTTTGGTATTGCACAAACAGCTGGATACTCATAGTATTAGGTTGGTGCAAAAATAATGACGTAATAATGTCGTTTTTTGACGTATTTTTAACGTCAAAAACGACATTCCTACGTCATTATTTTTGCACCAACCTAATATTAATTATTCAGAAATGTCTATTTTTAAAATAACATATAAGAATCCCGCTTGGGGCACCTCAAGGTGGTGTAATTGTTAGCAAGTTTGTCTCGCTAGAACAGTTATGATTGCGTACTGAGTTCGATCCTCACTGGGTGCCCCCTACTTTCGGCCTTGTACCACATTGTCATGCTGCCTACCTAGACCAACAGAATGGACTCTTCCTAACGCTATATATACTACGCCTCTCAAGAGAGACGAACGGAACTGAGACGGTATTGAATCGAGTCGAGCTGATAGTAGTTCACTCCAGACCAGTCTGACAGTCATACTAACACCTTCCACTTCTTTGTATTATTTTTCGTGTAATATATTGTTTGTTATTTCTGCTCTTGTGTTCCGTGTTGTTCTTCCATGGTCCTAACCTAGGACCATAACACACATCTAAGCTACGCTATAAGAATCTCGCTTGTTCCATACGTTACAAGCTGCAATTGCATCAGATAAATAATGGACCGTTCCCATTTGTTTGCAATACAAGTAGGAAGAAAAAGACATATCAGTGATACAGTTTAGTTTTAGTGAGAAAATAAACATAAAAATTAAGAAGAAAAATGAAAGAAATAGGAAATAAATAAAAAAGGGGATAGACAAAGTGATAACGCTCGTATACAACAACGTCAGCTTCCGTGAAATGGTTGGTTTGGTTGTTTTTTTTTTTGTTTTTTCTTTGACGGTTTATCAACCTCTTGATTTCGGAATCTAATTATTTTTTGCGCAATTGTTATTTTTTTATTCTTTAAAGACAATAACGGTTTAGATGATACAAATCTTATTAATTAACCCATAGCTGGGGAAGAGAAGAGAGATTCGTACCTTTCCCAAGAGTATTTGCGCATAGGTGAATATAATACACCAAGCTGGAATTGGAACTGGGCTATCCGATTAACAATTTCCAGCCACTATCCATTACACCGATCGGACATCCAAGCTTACAGCACTTGTTATTCCCAAGCGGTCACCCATTTAGGTACTGACTAGACTCGACGTTGCTTAACTTCGGTGATCGTTACAGGAACCGGTATTTAGATATGATGTGGATGTAAGCCTTTATTAAAATGAAAAACATTACCAATTTTTAATCTTTTCATTTGTTCCTTCTTTATCTTTAAATTTTCATATTAAAGATTGTTATTACGATGTTTTGTTAAGCTGAAATCTTACGCGATGCAGTATAAGAATTTCCATGCGCATTATACACCAATAGAAGTCACAAGGAAGTTAATCATTAAATTCATTATGATGTTCCATCAGAAAATCGAAATCGTAAAAGAAGGAATTTTCATGAGTGTTGCTGGGATTTTATAGCGATTTTCTAAGCCCGGTTTAGATGTGGCACAAGGCCGAAAGTAGGGGGTACCCAGTGAGGATCGAACTCACTACTCAGTCGTAATTGATCTAGCATGACAAGCTTTCTAACCATTACACCACGTCGAAGTGCCCATGATTTTCTAAGCCCGGCTTAGATGTGGCACAAGGCCGAAAGTATGGGGCACCCAGTGAGAATCAAATTCACTACTAAGTCGTAAGTGTTCTAGCGGGACAAGTTTGCTAACCATTACACAAATGATTTCCAAGCGTAGCTTAGATGTGACACAAGGCCGAAAATATGGGTAACCAGTGAGGATCGAACTCACTATTCAGTCGTAATTGATCTAGCAAGACAAGCTTTCTAACCATTACACCACGTCGAGGTGCCCCTGCTTGGATTTTATAATTGTTATTATTAACGTGGATTAACGTCCAGCGACAACGGCCATGTACATTTACCGCGTAAAGGCAACAACTAGAAAAAAAAAAGAAAAAAAAGAAGCAAAATAGATTTGATTTGTGCTTCCAACCAAGAAATGCTCTAAAAAGTAGTAAAAATAAAATTAGAAAGAAATAGTTCTGTCATATTGCTTTTACAAAGAAAACAAATCATTTTTATAGTCCGGACATTAAGGATTAAACAAATATTATAATCTCACACCGAGGAACGGTAATTTCGATAACGATAGAAATTCCCCTGTAAGAGAAAATCAGTGGAATGATTCTTTAACCGATGATTCATCAAAAAATATCCGTTGTGTTCAATACAGTTAAAAATTTAGCTATGAATAGGGAACAAATAAAAAGTATCTCTAATATCAAAATATTCAAAATATCTATCTATCTATCTATCTATTTATCTATCTATCTATCTTTATTTTTATATATATATATATATATATATATATATATATATATATATATATATATATATATATATATAAATGTCAAATTTTCTTTATTTCATTTTATGATTTAAATATCGTTTTTGGTTTTAAACGAAAAACAAAAAACAAAACAAAAAAAAAAACGTAATGTCAGACTGATCGCGTTAAGCGAGGATTTGATTTACGTTTCTTGTTGCCGGGTTTGGCTCGTGGCTAAGATGGTTACTTTTTTTCTTATATGCGTTATATATATATATATATATATATATATATATATATATATATATATATATATATATATATATATATATATATAAAAAGTGTTGACTTCTATGTTCCCTTTTATATTTACACACGCCTATCTCTGATATTGAGCACTTTATTCCATAAATATAGCACACCTTAAGACTATATTTCTTTATATATATATATATATATATATATATATATATATATATATATATATTTTTCTTTATTATAATATATATATATATATATATATATATATATATATAATAAATGAGAGAAAAGTAAGATATATATATATATATATATATATATATATATATATATATATATACTTTTTTCTTTTATTATAATATATATATATATATATATATATATATATATATATATATATATATATATATATATATATATATATAATATCATAATAAAAGAGAGAAAAGTAAGATATATAATCCGGTTTTCTTATTAATATTTTTTATTTTGGCAAAAGAATGGTCAATGCAAATATACAGAGCATAAATATTATACATTTACTGATTTTAAAATCTGGTGCCGTCGCTACACAGGAATTGCCATGTTTCAAAAACAGAAACTAAAAACTATAATTTGAATTATAGAATTAAATTAATGACCTTATTTTCTATTTCATATTTAAGCGAATTTTGGAATATATATATATATATATATATATATATATATATATATATATATATATATATATATATATAGCTAGTAGTAGTGGTAAATATACACATACATATGCAAAATATATAAATATATATACATAGGTGCATACACATACATGTATATATTTTTAATAAAAATTCGAAGAGGATAGAATCCAGGTAGAACTCAGGACAGGTGGTATACATTCTTCAGGTGGCTCGATATTAGTTGAATTTATATACAGAAGTCATATGCGAAAACTATGAGTTCTGTAAATAAAATCAGTTTTAAGATAAAGCCCCCTGGCGGATCCTTGAAACTATGAGTACGGACAGATAAGTGGAATATCTACTTTTATTCATGGTATCTCTTGATATTGGGTACTTTAACTGCAAAAAAGACTTGCTTTAAAAACGTTATCTTCCGAAAATAGCTTAGTCTACAATTTACACTTAATTTTTTCAGAGTGGGGTGAGAGGAAATATACAATCGTTGTTTTGTATACAGACATACATCATACAAACACACACATAGATAGATAGATAGATAGATAGATAGATAATGAACAGACATAGATAATGAATAGACATAGATAGATAGATAGATAGATAGATAGATAGATAGATAGATAGATAGATAGATAGATAATGAATAGACATATATATATATATATATATATATATATATATATATATATATATATATATATATATATATAGATAGATAGATAGATAGATAGATGATCAGGCTGTGATATAATAGTTTGCGGCCATAGAAATAAGCGCTGTATGGTAATTGCCAGATCTCTCTTTAAGCGACCATCAAAGCTGTTTAAATACCAGATGTTATATATATATATATATATATATATATATATATATATATATATATATATATATATACACCTACTTCGTCATTATGCTACTGATATATTGAATGCATGAAAAGAGTGCTGGTAAGACAGGTAGACTGGCAACCATTGGGTATATGTTGGCTGTATTCATGACAGCACATTTGTCAAGAGGCTGCGAAGATGGAGAAAAGCAAGTCGTATTATCAGTGCCTACGATGATCAAGTGAAGCGATGTAAAAATAGAAGATATGCCTAACAAAAACATCAAGGAACAGCAAAGTTATTTTAGATACCTCGCTTTTATATCCAAATCGCAAAGACTCAAAAATTCACTGGTCGTCTAGGCCCTCCCCTCAACTTCTCTGCTGCTTTCTACTGTTATGATCAATGGCGGCTGTTTACGAGGGAGAGACGAAACTCTTGGAGCAGTCCCAGACAGTGTGTTCTGTTCCGGAATCTAAATTGTGTGTTCGAGCTAGAAATTAGATAGCTTCCAATCGGTTTGAATATTTGTCATCCAGATTCTGAATGGATCTCTTGAAAAGCGATAAACATTTCCAACGTACTTTTGATATTGGGGAAATTAAGAGTTGATTTGGTCTGAGGATTTTTTTGCAGTTGATTTAATCAATTTAAAGAGCAGAGTCCGACCAAAAAAAATCCCTTGTCTGATAGCTCTATTTACTACTGTTTAATTAAATGACCAGATAATCTATTTGCGCTCATATTCCACGGGGGAATATTCTACCTGCGTACTTAGCACCATATGTAAGATATACGTGGAGCCCAACTAGTTTAGTAATGTTTAAATTAACATTATTATACAAATGTTCTACAAATACTTTCATGACAATTGCTCCGAGGAGCTGCGTTCGCTGGTTCCCAGACGTCATGAGTTCAAGCGCCCTACGAGGCTGGCATCCCGCTCTCACCCCTTCACTGTCGAAACTCCTAAATGTAAACGTCTCTTCTACTCCAATAGCTTCATGTCTCGTACCTCTCGCCTGTGGAACTCCCTTCCCTATTCCAGTTTCCCTGAGAGCTATAATCTCCAACTATTCAAATGTAATGTCAATCGACATCTCCAGTTGCCTTGATCTATCCACTACCCTCATCCTTTCTTGTATCACTCCTATCTGATCTTGCTCTAAATTTTCTGTAACCCCTTGCGTCCTAGTGGCTTCCCGCCTTGCTTGGGGTGAAATGCTTAAAAAAAAAAGAAAAAAAAAAAGAAAAAAATAGTTTCTCAGATAAATGACAAAAAAGAAAACGACATTTTTTAAGCCGTAAAAAATAAATCAATCAATTGAAGGGAAAAAGCCTATAAACTAATCATACGTCTGTATTACTTTGCTCTGTTAACATGTAATGGTAAAGGAGGTGGGCACCTCGATGTAATGTAAGGCTTTAAAACAGTTCCGCCTGTTTATTGAGTTAGCGGCGCAATGGAGTAATGGATAGCGACTCGGATTGAGGTATCGGAGATCTGAGTTCGAATTCCAGTCAAATCCATTACATTCACTTACGTGCTGTATCTTTGGGAAAGATACGAATCTTCTTTTCTCCCCCCAGCTATGGGTAAATAGCAGGACAGACCAGGTTCTATCGTCTTGGATGGCAACTGGTCTACCGCAGAAAGAAATGGCAACCTATCGCTGGAAAAAAAATCTGCCTTGCCAGTCATGTATCGAATGTATCGCCTAAGCGTGTATCACGCATGGTACATAACGGACTGATTGAGTTCGATCCTCACAGGGAACACTTCTAAACTAGGCTTAGAAAATCACTATAGTTCTCAAAGAGGGGCTAGTAAATTTTGTTTGAATGGACAGTTAAATTAGACTTGACAAGATATCACTTCAATAGCTTTTAGACACCGTAATAACGGAAATCAAGGATAAATGACAAACAAATATAAGAAGCTCTACCACCTCTCTTCAAGGAAAAATGAATGAAGAAAGATTACTTCAAGCAACAAAATACAGCCAGTTGTTTGCGGCCATGATATAAATGGACTTATTATAGTAAAGAATGAGGAATTTTTTTACAAAATCCTTGTTGCTTTCCAAATATATCTATTAAAGATTATTAGGTTAATTTATACAGTTACATGATGAGGGAATTTGATGAGAAACAACTCCATTGTTGAATATCGTTCCGTGTTAACTAATTAGGATGAAGGAATGTTTCTCTCAGCTGCAATGTTTATTGCTTAAGTAAGGAACCTTTCTTTCTATATTTTTGAGATGAGGTATTAAGTACACTATTTACATTATTCGGACTATTGTCCTCATCTTCGTCACCATATTTACTACAACGTCTCGGCCGTTGTACGCTCCGGCCTTCTTCGGGTGGTTGGAATGTCGAACTGAACCCTTTATTTAGCTCAATGTACTAGACTGTTTTAGTTCCACGTGCAATGTCTAATGGATGTCAGTTATCTCATGTTAATTCCTCAAGGATACATGGCACAGTGCCTAAAGGCGTTAGTTAGATCCAGTGACAGGACTCAAAGAGTGTGAGTTCAATACCTGGTTAAGGCGGTGGAGAACTTGGAGAGGGGAATTAACAGGAGATAACTGACATCTATTAGACATGGCACGTGGAACTAGAACAGTCTAGCCCAGTGAGCGAACTAAAGGATTAAGTTCGACATTCTAACCACCTGAAGAATGTTGGAACGTACAACGGCCGAAACGTTGTGATAAAGATGAACACAATAGTTCGAATAATGTAAATAGTTTAAGGAACCGTTGCTTTTAAAGTTAGAAATATTTTATTATAAGGAAAATATGACTTGGAGGGAAATGGACATGAAATTTAAAAAGTTGAATTATTATTATTATTATTATTATTTCCTTTGGTTTATACTGTAAGCAAATTTTCCTCTGGGTCCCAACAAGAGACATAAGATCAGAAATAGCTTCTTTTCATTTTCACTAATCATTTTTGTAACCCCCCTTTCAAAATAACTAAAATGTTCGACCTGTTCTGCTCGTTGATGTTTTTCTGAAACGAGGCTTGCTTTTAACGGATTCCTGGTTAAGCATCGCTCTATATATACTCCTCTCACCCAGAATAAATCAAAAAACAATTCTTCCTAATCGTGAAAATTAATTATGGAGAGAAAAAATCTTATATTAAAGTATTATTTGATGTATATTCGCTTTGAGTGAGACTGTCACACAATACACAGTTTCAGTGACTTGCATCTCGCTGTCGACTTAATAACCACACTAGGAAAATGGCTGATCAAGCAATTCCTAATCACATCTCCTATGAATAGCTACAAAGTTATAATGAAGCTGTACCCGCGGGTTTCAAAATGTTAAAAAAGGATACTTTCTAAACTAATGTCGCAGTTTCTCATAAGTAGGTTTTAAAACCTATTTTCCCAGTGTTTCTGGTTTGCTTCTGAAATTGTAATGTCCCGATAGGTAACTGCAGCTGACATGTAAGTTATTAAGACTTATCTTAGATTGAGAAAAAAGAACATTTACACAACGCTTAAACGGAGAAATCACTTGGAATTCGACCCATTTTTCACTGCTTGTGCTTGTATAATCTTCAAGAATTGTTTGAGAGAAGATTATAATTTGATTAAATTGATGGCTGTATTGAAATATACCTTTCACCACTGTTGATTGTCCATACTTAATCCGGAGGGTTCAACGGTAACACGCCAGGTAATCATTGAAGATAATGACAATGTCGCAGTAGGTGCAAGCATGTTTTGCTAATGGATTCCGAAAAATGAGTGTAAAAGTGATGTATTGCCCTAGCGGTGGAATCCGT
Organism: Acanthosepion pharaonis; assembly: GCA_903632075.3. Lineage (NCBI taxonomy): Eukaryota > Metazoa > Mollusca > Cephalopoda > Sepiida > Sepiidae > Acanthosepion > Acanthosepion pharaonis. The sequence continues at coordinate 143,753 of CAHIKZ030000560.1, read as the reverse complement.
TTATTTGTTTACGTTATTTTTCACCCAATATCATGCGAAATAGGCAATCAGAATAGAGGGTTACTGGATAATTTTCTTATTTTATTTAGTTATTTTAAGGAATTGTGTACGTGACATGATGGCGCCAAGTTATGATGGTATGAACTGCGGAATTTAGAAATAGATGTGTAGGGCTATTGGGATGGCCAAGGACACATTCCAAAAGTTGGGGAGAGGACTGCGAGACTGGGGGATATTTTTGGTAACAAAGAAAAGAATACTGAATTGTTACGTGACACCTGTCTTTCTTTACGGCAGCGAATGTTGGACGATTTCCTCAACGATGAAGAAGAGACTCGAGGTGACGGAGATGTGGTTCTACAAAAGGATGCTAAGGATATCATGGACCGTGCGTGTGAGCAACGATGAGGTCTTAGAGAGGATGCAAACAAGGAGGAGACTTATAGTTAATATCAGGACGGTAAGTGCGACACTGAGATCCGTAGACGTACTGGGATGGCGAAGGATACATCCCAAAAGCTGGGTAGAGTGCTGCAAGACAGGAGGATTTCTTTGGTAAAAAAGAAAGGTATACTGAGATGTTACGTGACATCTGTCCTTCTTTATGACAGCGAATATTGGACGATTTCCTCAAAGATGAAGAAGAGACTCGAGGTGTGAGCAACGATGAGGTCTTGGAGAGGTTTCAAACAAGGGGAAGGTTTATACTTAACATCAGAAAGAGACAGCTGAAGTTTCTGGATGAAGAAAGATGGCCTGGAGAATCTGATACTCAAGAGTCGAATAGAGGGAAAAAGAGACAAGGGAAAACAGCACGTAATATACCTGGAGGACTTAGGCAGGTGGATGACAGAACGTGTTCTAGTGAGGAACAGGGTGAAGGAACTTGTTGAGAGCTGCAAGGAATAGAGGAGGGGTGGAGAGCCATGATAGCGTACGTCCTGAAATGACATGGCACATAAAAATAAGAAAGAAAGACATTGTTAGAATGTTTCTGTTAGGGCGCACCCACCTTCTGACTGATAATGGACTTATCCCTCTACGATATAAGTCAGTGCTAGAGAGAGCAGGGGTGTAGTGGGAAGGATCAGGTTACCATTACATACCGTTGGACTGTAGACTTTTGCTATTGTTACTTACTAACCCGCGTTCCTTATTACTAATCACTCTGTTATTACATCTTACAAATATACCAGTATTTATCCCTACAACTGTGTTTGTCTTTATTCGAATACACACACGCAAGGAAAACCCTCCCAACAACTCAACAGTTTCCTAGGGGAAAAAAGCAACGTTTCATCTATTAAAAAAGTTTGCATGATGTGAAAAACAATCAGCACCAACATGATAGATTCTAGATTCTTCTGAATTCTCCAAAGACTAGAAAGAGACCATTGTTTACTTCCAGCCCAGATATGGCACCAATAGTCCATTTTTGGTTTGATCTGAATCTTCCAAAGATAGAGCGTGGCATGAGGAGTCAAGTAGTTTCTGGATCGGTATCAGGAGCCAACCAATTTATCTAATAATTTGTTTACATTCTATATAACCCAAAGACAAGGGCAACTCGTATTCCTAAAATGAAGGGCTGAGAATAGAGCAGATGCTGATATTTAATTGCTTCCACTAACAGTTTACTGTCACATCATGATTCCAATTACTTAAAGCTCGATCTACAACGGATGCTGATATTGATTTTATCTTTTCCTCTGCTTTCAGGTTCCCTTGTTCTTTTCGAGAGGACATCGTTCAACAAAGTACGGTAAATGCAAAATACGTATAACTGAACGATTGAGTTTTGTTATTTGGTGAGCACTTCAGACGACTGACCATGAAAGAAAGTGAATCTAATCGGATTTTCTCTTCTGTTATAGTTTGTTTCACCAGCCAGCAACATATTTAAGTTTCCTAGCTTGTTATTTAGCTGAGGAAAATACAATGTCTCTTTGGGAACTGATTTTGCAATATTGTCTTCCAGTGGAGCTATCACTCATTGTTCATGGTACAAGTTAGACAGAACGTCATCGGCCATCAAGGCCCTATCATCTTTGTATTAGAATTGTAAACAAAAGACATAAATGTATTCAACTTTATAAATAACGGATCCTTAAATAATAGCATATATGTCCTTAAGTAATGAGAGTGATTTTCCAAACGTAGCTTGGATGTGGCACAAGGCCGAAAGTGAGGATCGAACTCACTACTCATTCGTAATTGTTCTAGCGAGACAAGCTTGCTAACCATTACACCACCTCGAGGTGCCCAAAATGATTTTCTAAGCGCTGCTTAGATGTGGCACAAGGCCGGAAGCATGGAGCACCCAGTGGAGATCGAACTCACTACTCAGTCGTAATATGTTCTAGCAAGACAAGCTTGCTAACCATTACACCACGCTGAGGTGCCCATCCTTACGTAATGATATGTGAATCCTTAAATAATGATATGTGAATCCTTAAATAATATGTGAATCCTTAAATAATGATATGTGAATCTTTCACTAGACAAGTATAAAGAAAGACTCAACCACTCCACTGTCTCTTTAAATGTAATTATTTAATTTCAGTTTCAATGTTCAAATCTGAACTGATATAAACAGTCTTTAGTATTCAAAATTATATTCAATACAGAAGAGGTAAAATAGCACGTTTCCAATTATTAACCATCTAGTACAGTCAGCGATGTACAGAAAATGGCATAACCCAGATAAGACACATTATCGAAATATTGTTTTCTAAAGTTCACCCATATACAAGGCCCAATAGCCACTCGAGATAGAATGTGTGTTGACAAAACGTAAGAGGACGCAGTAGAAGCTGAAGATTACGAGGATATAGCAGAGAGATATCTATTCATCCGAGATTAAAGAGGGTGAGATTGTAGTGTTCGAGAAAGAATCCACACAGGAGTATTTTCCACAAAATAGTAGCTCTTACGAAGAAAATTTCAGAATGGAACACTCTTCTTAGCAAAGGAACACGTGGGAAATGCGGGTGATTCAACTCTTCGGATATAGTAAGACGCGTCATGGCGGTAAACGTGTGAATTTTTAGCGAATAAAGAATGGAGCTCGTCTGGACATTGTAGAAATGATAAGCAGCAGTGATAGGCATTCGAAATTGCCCCTGTGGGAACTGGGTGAAAACTTAGTTGTACTGGCAGCAGTGTGAAATAATTGATGCGTTCTTTGTAAGCTAACGATCAAACGAAAAGAAAATAAGGGAGGTTTTAATTAGCAGTTAGATCAGATAATATTTTTACTGTTTCTCTAAAATTTGTAAACCCATCGATGGTGTGCTAAAATATGCCGACTGCATACTCTGCATAGCCGTACCAACTTCAACCACAAAGTGCTAATTTCAAGGTGGATACTTGTACATTCATGCATAAACCTTGCTGATATTTTTCTCTACACCTGTAAAGTGTAAACACAACGAATACACAAATTCGTTATTTGTAAGCTAACGATCAAACGAAATGAAAATAAGGGAGGTTTTAATTAACAGTTAGATCAGATAATATTTTTACTGTTTCTCTAAAATGTGTAAACCCATCGATGGTGTGCTAAAATATGCCGACTGCATACTCTGCATAGCTGTACCAACTTCAACCACAAAGTGCTAATTTCAAGGTGGATGCTTGTACATTTATGCATAAACCTAGCTGATATTTTTCTCTACACCTGTAAAGCGTAAACGCAAAGAATAGTCACCAATAGCGTAGAGTATTTATTTTTACTAATGTTCAAACTATACAAGGTCCAAGAGTCACTAAAGACAAACGGTTACGGAAGTACATTGTTGTATGAGCGGAAAGAGTAAGGCACAAAAATTACAGTTTATGAGCCTATGTAAAAAAGACTCATGTTTAAACCCGACTGACGTTTACCTATAGACGCAAGTAGTCTCATCCAAAGTTTCCATTTAGACTCATGTGTAAACACGACCAATGTTTATCTATAGACTAATGCTTAAACACATAGACTGAAGTATAAACCCGACCAATATGTAACTACAGATTCATGTTTAAACTCGATCAATGTTTACCCGTAGACTCAAGAATAAAGTCGAGTAATGTTTACCTATCGACTCAAGTATAAACCCAACATATATTTACTGACAAACTTGAGTATAAACCCGACTAACTTTTACCGATAGATTCAAGTATAAACTCAATTAACTTTAACCCATAGCCCCAAGTATAAGCCTAACCAATTTTACCTGTAGACTAAAGTATAAAGACAAAAATGTTTACGTGTAAACACTAGTATTAAACAGGCCAATGTTTAACTATTGACTCAAGAATAAACACGAAAAATGTTTGCCTATAGACTCAAGTATAAATCTAACCAATATTTACCTATATACAAAAGTATAAACCCGATAAATGTTTACAAATAGAATTAACTATACTTATCTATAGACTGATGTTTAAACCCGACCAATGCTCATCCGTAGTCTCAAGTATGAAGCCGACTAATGTTTACTTATCGACTCAAGTATTAACTCAACCAATATTTACTTACAAACTCAAGTATAAACCTGACCAATGTTTACCGATAGATTCAAGTATAAATTCGACTAACTTTAACCCATAGACCCAAATATAAACCCAACCCATTTTTACCTACAGACTCAAGTATAAACCCGATAAATGTTTACGTATAGCGTTAACTACAATTACCTATAGATTTACGTATAAACCTGACCAATGTTTAGCTATAGGCTCATTATAAAAGTGTAAAAAACAGATGTCGACAATAAATAATACAATTTGTATTAATACATCGTACAATCCATCAACCTAAACACGAGGCAAATATTCGGTATCCATGTAAATCAAACGCCAGAAATTTATGTGAACGTGCCTAAAACATTAGGTAGACAAGTAAGAATAATATCACAGAAGCAAATGTCTCTAGTTGACGGGTAAAAAATTAAAATAATAATGAAACAAGCAAATGAGAAATTTACAGCCAGACATGGAACAGTAAATTGGATTTGCTTTAATCTGTTGATTAGAGTCGCTAACATTGTACGAATAAGAACTCACACAATAAAGGTCTACAAATGTAGAGGCTCATGGAATTAGTGATAATGTCAAGAACGTTCAGCTGTTTCCAACCTCTAAGCTCCACTCCATCCCTCAAAATAATAACCATGTGTAACACGACTGCGTCATCGAAAGAGTAAGATTTACCCATTTACACAGAGGGGGCAGATTCAAGGCTACGCCCAGATTTTGCACAGTACAATCCCTTTTTCAGAGACGAAAAGTAGAAAGCCAATAGCTACTTAATCGCCATTTCTACTGAAGAAACTAAATGATTTTTTTTTATTTCATTTTATTTTTTATCTTCGACGCGTTTCGCCGGAGAAGGCTCGTATACTCTTTGGCCTCATCCATGTAAGCCTGTGTGTGTGCTCGGGTATATTCTGATGGGCATGTATATAGATACTTGTATATTCGTCAGTTATGTGCCAAGCGCGATACATGCTTAGACGATCATGTATCTTTCGATACATGACTGACGAGGTAGATTTTTTTTCCCGCAGTAGGTTGACATCTCTTTCTGCGGTAGACCAGTTGCTATCCAATGCTATAGAACTCGGTCTTCCTGCTATTTACCCATAGCTAGGAGGAGAAGAAGAGGATTCATATTTTTCCCAAGGGTATTAGCACGTAAGTGAATTTAATGGATTCGACTGGAATTCGAACTCGATTCTCCGATACCTCAATCCGAGTCGCGTCTTCTATGTACAACTATGAAAAATAAAAAGAGCGCTATTACATATAGTGATTTTCCAAGCGTAGCTTAGATGTGGCACAAGGCCGAAAGCAGGGGGCACCCAGTGAGGATCGAACTCACTACTCAGTCGTAAACTTTCTAGCGAAACAAGCTTGCTAACCATTACACCGCCTCGAAGTGCCTGAGCGTTAATACATATATATGCCTGGGTGGATGTCTGTGTGGACACATAAGAATTATATATATATATATATATATATATATATATATATATATATATATATATATATATATATATATATATATATATATATATATATATATATATATATATATATATATCGTGTTTGTCGCCTGTTTGTTTACGTGTGTGTATGCAAGTGTGTATGTTGGTATATATGTGTATACAAAAATTATCAAATGATCCTGAATTAAAATCCTGAAATACCAAGTGACTCTGATACAAATATACCGAGTGTAACCGCAAAAATGTCTACTTGTTGGATTAAGCTTTGAATCGTTGTATCATAGAATTGATTAAAGCTTATGTGAATCAGGATAATTCCTCATATCAGAAATCCTAATACTTCTTGATTACGTGCAAGAGATTGATTCATTTGCTTTTTTATGGGTTATGTACCTGTTGTGTATGATACACCTAATTTACATAAGCGGACTACCGACCATATAAATATGGGTTGGTACCGGAAGACGGGGAAGATAGTAGAGATTAAGAAATTGAATCCAGAGACTCTGCCCGACTGCGATTTAGTCAACCCATTATGCAGGAACAGTCTTCCCAAGAATATACCAAACTAACTGTAAATATTGTGTACCTATTCTTTGTTTCAATACATTTTGTTAACGTACATTTTGTGTTGTATTATTCCATGCTTATTTAAGCTTCAACAGTACCATTTCGCAGTTTATTTAAAACCTAAAATAGTATTATTTATTGATACATGTCTTACTAATTAACCTATAGCTGGGGGGAGAACAAGTGGTGTTATACCTTTCCCAAGCGGTCACCTATCTAGGTACTGACTTGGTTGTTTTGGTCCGTTTTGCGAAATAAGTGTTAGGAATAAACAAGAGAGGTCTCCCCTTGTTTCGTTACTCTCCTCTTTGAGAGATATTTCTATTTACTGGGACTATACAAGGACACTATACACAAATCGTTGTATTCTCAGTTGAATAAAGCTTTCTTAAAGCCTACACGTGCTTACCTTTGTCATTACAATAGGTAAATACCACGGCTCTCCAATTCCGATAGCACCAATTAATCCCAAGCCGTCACCCATCTAGGTATTGATCAGGACCGACGTTGCTCAACTTCGATGATCGTACAAGAACCGGTGTTTCAACTAGATATGAATCACGTGCAATAGATGAGCGTAAATATTGTCCAAATGCACGAAATCTGTCACTTATGCCAATAGGTTTTGATAGTTATTGGAAAACCCGGCAAAGGAAAAACTACATTCCATATATGGACAACGTGATATGTTTCAAAATAGGTGCTTAATTGTATCGCTTTTAGTCTTGTTCAAAAGATTTTTATTCTGAAAAGGGGATAAATTGTGACTCTTACGTCCACTTCTTTTTATACGATTTTTTTTTTTTTCAGAAGAAAATAGTTTTACCGAATTGACGCCAAATTAACCAAATTCCTATTATGCTGTGGTGTCTTTGTGAAACCGATGGTAAATATTGCATTTTTATCTTTCCTACAACCCTTTGATTCTTGGAGTTTATCAACCATTAAGAAAATTCTATTCAAGTTAATATTGATTCATTTTAGCAGTCACAGTTTAGTCAGACCTGGATTTCCTGTTTGGCAGAATGTGTACTACTAGTTCTGTTTCTATTTCTTTTGATGTAATTTATTTTAAGTGTTCACTTTTCAAATACCTTATCCATATTTATAAAATAGATTCTCTAACTTTTTTTCGGTAATCAAAACAATTCTTTTATTCTTCGGTAAGAATATCGGTGACGATGAAAACGTCGTTTTATTTCACACTTAAGCGATCATGTATCTTTCGATATATGACTGACGCGGTAGATCTTTTTTTCCCGCAGTAGGTTGCTATTTCTTTCAGCGGTAGGCCAGTTATCATCCAAGGTTATAGAACCCGGTCTGTCCTGCTTTTTACCCATAGCTGGGGCAGGTTAGAAGAGTATTCATACCTGTCCCAAGGGTAAAAGGATGTAAGTGAATGCAATGGATTCGACTGGAATTCGAACTCGGCTCTCCGATTAAGGAGAGCCGAGTTCGAATTCCAATAGAAATTACATTCACTTACGTGCTAATACTCTTGGGAAAAGGTATGAATCCTCTTCTTCTACCCTCCCAGCTATGGGTAAATAGAAGGTCTGCCCATGTTCTGTAGCCTTGGATGGCAACTGGTCTACCGCAGAAAGAAATTGCAGCCTACTGCAGGAAAAAATCTGCCTTGTCACTCATGTATCGAAAGATACATGATCGCCTAAGCGTGTATCACGCATGGCACATAACTGACTGACTATTGGCAAATAGTAGGACAGAACGGGTTCTATAGCATTGGATGGCAACTGGTCTACCGCAGAAAGAAATGGCAACCTACTGCGGGAAAAAATCTTCCTCGTCAGTCATGTATCGAAAGATAGATGATCGCTTAAGTGTGTATCACGCATGGCACATAACTGACTGTGCGCGTCCTACAGGCAGATGAAATTAACTTTAAATAGAAATTCTCTTGATGATTTTATTATTAATATAAATTAATTCAATCGAATATTTGCGTACTAAATACCAGATGAGTTTCACTTACTGAAATAATTCTTTCTTCCACGAAAAATTAATCTAAATCTTTTTCAACTAGATCCAATTAAAACTTAAAATTAAAAATCAGCCTGGAATGTTTTTTTTTTTTTTTTGAATAATAGTTCAGAATGATGAATGTTTTATTAATAATAATTCAAAATAATGAATATTTTTTATTAATAATAATAATTCAGAAAACTTACTATTTTTTCTTTGCTTAAATAATTCGGTTCAATTTAACAAAATACAAATACATATTATTTATATTTGTTTAGATAATCCGATAATTTATTTTCTGTTTCCCTTAGGTAATCTGAAGTAATGGTAAATGACAGACGACAACAATTGTTATTACGAACACTGTCGCAAATAAATTTATTAGTATTTTTTAAAATTATTTACTTACTTCACTTATTTTCAGAAGCTAATATTATGTTTATTTTACGATTTTTAATTGTAAATTATAAATATATGGATATTCTTACTGTTAAATTAGAAGTACAGGGTGAGTAATTTTTTTTCTACTGGAATAACGTAGGGACAAAGAGAAAAAAAACTAAGCTTCAAGCGAACTCATAGAGAGATCATCTCCTTCCTTGTCAATACACTCAATTCAACGGAGAATATAAATCGAACAGATTGAACATTATACAATAAAGATTTCCGATTCAATTTCACTTACATGTCAGGATACAGATCTATTGATTCAAATTCGTATTTGTAGGTATTTTTTACTCACAATAATTAGGCCCTTCCGTATATTCGTTCGTTTTTTTTTTTGTTTTTTTTCTGATGTTCTGCGAATGATCTCGAAGAATAAAGTTACTCAGCGTTTTTTTGGCTTCTTAGTAACTCTGGTCATCACGTGAAACAGTTCTCTAACGTGATCGAAATTTTATTTCAGATTAGACACTCTTTTCAGCTGGAATTCTATGTTCGTCATCTCATCTTTGCTATTAAGCAAGGTCACAAAACTGCCAGAGCTGTCCGAGACGTTTGTGCTGTGTATAAAGAGAGCATCATTACCGAAACAATGGCAGAGAAATTGTTACCTCGTTTCGAGGAGAGGAAGTCTGGACCTTTTCAGTTTGATGAGAATCAGTTCCACGTGAGGTGAGTAAACTGGCAGAAATGAAATCGCGCTGGAAGTTGTTTCTGTCAGTCAGTGCGTGTGGCACACACGCGACGTGTTTCTGGACCTTATCCATTGAATGTAGATGAACAGCGACAGTAACCTGAGGGCTTGCCATCGTCAATTACCTAGTAGTTTGGCGCGTTACTTCTTTAAACAGCGCGAAACAATTACAGGGGCATTCATTGGAAAAACTTCACAAACGCCTACAGGAGGGGTAAAGAAAAGCAAAAAGTAAGGACTAACTAGTAATTGTAAGAAGACAGAATGCATAACTTTAAGCAAGAGAAAGACCCTAGGGAACGGTAACATCAGAAAGAAGCGGACCGTGAAATTTAACGGAGTGCGTTGTTTCGTAATAAATGATGGATCATGGGATGGAGAAATCATAAGTGACGTAGGTATGGCGAAATATGCCTTCCGGAAACTAAACAGTGTCTTAAGATGTTAAGAAAAATCGACAATAAAAGAAAAGGATTCAGAAAAACAGCAGATAGCGACTTACGCTGCATCTAATTTCTCAAAGATTGTAGGTTGCAGGGAAGCAAGAAAAAGAGATTTCAGCAGGTGAGAATTTAATCGAAGTTACTGGTAAACTTAGCTGTTTCTCGTCAGAATCTATATTGCACACTTATGAAAAGTGCATTCGTTCGGGTATTAAATATGGCTGTCATATCTGGTCGGGCCATACATCTCGAGAATTTCGACAACATCGAAAAAGCCTGTAATGTTATTGGTCCTGACCTAGCATCTTCACTACACTCGATTTCCCACCTCCGTGACATAGCTTCCCTTTGTCTGTTCTACAGGGTGTTGAAAAATAACACCCTATTTTATACATGATGGACTCCCGTCTTGTAAATGTTATATTTCAACGGGAGAGCCCATCACACCTAAAATAGGGTGTTACTTTTCAATTACCTTGTATAAATATTTTCATGGCAGTGAATTTAAGCATACTACTAGATTGGCAATTACGTTAATAATGAAAGCTGTTTTACTGCATAATGAAAAGATTTTGCCATTAATTTAATTAGGTTATGCAGTTTATCTAAAGAAAACCTGCCAACATAAAGGATATTTTGACGCGCATAATTAAGACCAATATAAGGTTAAAAGATATTGGATTTTTGACGGGTATGCAGCTTGAAGAAATTAATTACTGCTTTGCCTCTGTCTTTGCAAATGGATAATCGTGCCAGAGATTACCACTACATTATTTACATTATTCGGACTATTGTCCTCATCTTTGTCGCCATATTTATTACAACGTTTCGGCCGTTGTACGCTCCGGTCTTTGTTAGGTGGTTGGAATGTCGAACTGAACCCTTTCTTTCGCTCACTGGGGTAGACTGTTCTAGTTCCACGTGCCATGTTTAATGAATGTCAGTTATCTCCTGTAAATTTCCCTCTGAAAGTTCTCCACTGCCTTAACCGGGTATTTCTCACAGAGAAAAGCGATAATAACAACAAAAATTGCAATAATAGTCCGAATAATGTAAATAATGTACATAATACCTCATCTCAGAAATATAGACAGATTACCACTACGTTTTGCAATGGTGACTAGAAAAAGAAAAGTCAGCATCCACCCTTTATTAATTCAAGAAAGAGATGAAGAACTGCGGAAAAAATACAGTATTCAAGACACTCAAGAAAAGTTCCCAGATTAAGCGAGATTAAGATGGAATGTGTTTTCGTTGGTTTCGGATTTGTGAATTTCATTATTGTTGTGAGACCGTAACATACCTACAACATGGACTCTTCCAAAGTCTGCGATATAACACTCTAGGAGAGAGAGAGAGAGAGAGAGAGAGAGAGAGAGAGAGAGAGAGAGAGAGAGAGAGAGTGAGAGTTCTAATACCGTAGTATCAGCCGCGTACGACTACCAATATTGGACACTAGCACATAGTAAGCTCCGCTTACACTTACACTATCTTTGTAACCTTTTTGTTTAATATATCTTTCTTACCTCTAATCCGTGTTCCGTGTTTTCCTTCCGTGGTCCCGACTTTGAGTCCACATCAATTACGAAGGTCAATTTGAATGTGAACAGTGTGGAAAGAAAAACTTGGCATGACAAGGTTTCAAGTTCGAGGTAACAAATTATCTTGGAAGCAATATAGCAAACAAGTACAAGCAATTCGTAGAAAACGTCACTAATGTAAACATAGGATTTAACGTGTCGTTCGAAATTCAATTTTGAATTCGTGTCTCGAGATTTTCCATTAATTTCCGGAGTATTAAGTGACAAGTACGCGTAGCGATATCTCCATGATATTTCATCCATGCAAAAACGTTCTCGTCCAAGCCTATCTTGCACATTTATAAATCTACCATTTGTCCATGCATTGAATACTGCTGCCATATCTCGTCCGGAGAGCTTACCATCCAACTTGAGTTTCTTGATAAAATCCAGAGAACCATCTATACTGTAATCGATTCTGAGCAGGCGTCTCGACTTCAGTCACTTCCTCACCGACATGGTGTGGCTTCCCTCTGTCTTGTCTACACATACTTTCGTTGCAATTGCTCTGACGAGTATTTTTGGAGTAATGGATAGCGGCTTGGATTGAGGAATCGGAGAGCCGAGTTCAAATTCCAGTCGAATCCATTACATTCACTTACGTGCTAACACCCTTGGGAAAGGTGTGAATCCTCTTTCTTCTCCCTCCAGCTATGGGTAAATAGCAGGACAGACTGGGTTCTATAGCCTTGGATGGCAACTGGTCTAGGAGAAGGAAAACTCTGAATTCAAACCTGCTCTTAGAGGAGGGTGAATGGAGTCTCTCTGAGCCTTGGTTGGCAATCCATTTAGTGTTGGTGTCACGATAAAAACACCCTTGATAGACCTAGCGAAGCATCAAGAATTCAGCTATTTGACAAGATTATGAACTACACCAATCAAAGTATTGGTGAGTTCAATCTCGGCTGAGGCCGCAAGATGATGATGATTTTTCCTGGTGCCCCGACAACATGAATTTAAGCGTGCTATTAGATTGTCATCAAATTCCACCCGTTTAACGGGGATATAGCTAGACACAACCCCCTCTTCTACTTCAACATTTTCTTTTCTTTCACTTACCGCATGTGGAACCCTTTCCCGTTTATTTACAAACTACAATCTTCAAAAATCTTAACGCAACGTCAATCGCTATCTTCTATCTTCTTGAATCCCGTTCATCTGTTGTCCTTTCCTCAATCCTCCTTATACTTAGTCTTCTCATTTTTACTTTTCACTCGATGTAACCCACTGCGTACTAGTGGCATTCCCACCTTGCTTTTGAGTGAAATGATTTAAATACAAAGAAATATCCAATAGATTCCATTAACACATACGTACTACGCCATCTAGTATTTACAAACGACAAACAAAAAAGCGTAGAATAGGTTATGTTTAGTTGCAGTAATATATTTTATTTCCTTTTCTTATATATATAATAGTCAGTCGAAAATTGTTTTATAATTTTTATTTATACAGACGTTAAAAAAGATTATACGTATAATCTATACGAATAAATTTATACGTATAAAAATTTATACGTATAATTTATATTTTTTCTACATGAGGAAGTAAACCTGTTTCGTGTATTGCTCGCTAGCAATCATTTTTAAGAACGAGTTGATGTATATTTAAGATTTTGAAATTCACGTCCAACCACACAAAATAAAAATGTGAAAAATACGAATAAAGCACATAATGAAATATCTAAAGTTAATAATGTCCATTTATTATCTTAAATGTTACTTCGCCAAACAAAAATATAGTATTACAAATCATGTTTGAAAGCATACGCTATACACGGAATACGTAAAATATGTAAACGTATATATTTTTGAAGCAATCAACAGTCTTTCTTCTTTTTATGTGCCATGTCCTTTCAGGACGTAGGCGATCATGGCTCTCCACCTCCTTCTATCCCTTGCAGCTCTCAACAAGTTCCTTCCCTCTGCTTCTTTCTCCCGACCACGTTCTGTCATCCACCTGCTCAAGCCCGCCATGTATGTCTTGCGCCGCTTTGTCTCTCTTTACCTCTATTCAATCCGTGAGTATCAGGTACTCCAGGCCCTCCTTCTTGATGTTAATTATAAGCCTTCTCTTTGTTTTCAACCTCTCTAAGAACTCATCGTTGCTCACACGCTCGGTCCATGATATCCTTAGCATCCTTCTGTAGAACCACATCTCTGTCGCCTCGAGTCTCTTCTATATCTTTGAGAAAAAGAACCAGCCGTTAGCAGTTTTAATTTTTACATTTCAATTTCAGATCGCCAAATAGTTCTAAAGGAATCTACCTTTAAAAAACTGTTATCCAATGAAATCATCACAAAAAGAAACTCCCACCCTCCCTCATTTTTCATGATTCCTTTATACATATTTATCTTGCAGATATTTTCTCAGTCTCCATCCAGGAAGCAGTGTGTATTAAGAACGTTTCGATAACATTTCCTTACATATTCGCTTCGTATTTAATTCTTTCTCCACTATAATTGCCTTTTGTCAAACTAATTTGGTAATGGCGTGCCTGATGTGGACGTCACAGCAACCAGAAACAGACTGAAAGTGAATTCGTTTCTACACATGAAGTTTTATACATTATTTCCAATTTAGATATAGAAAAGAAAAATGAAACCTAAAGGAACAGCTTTTAGTCCAATCAGAAGCGTTCCCGCGCAGATCAAAAGGCTGATCTTTTGATCTATCGCGAGGTAATAAAAAGACGCGAGTCTTGCCCCAGACAACAGACGGAATTCAGCGGCAAAAATGTGGAAAGCCAATCGTATGTCTGGACACACCTCAAAACACGATGAAAAGAATGAACTCTATTAACTTTGCCTAAGATAAGTAAGACAATTTAAACTATGCATACACAAAAAAAAGTTTCCCTTCAAGTAAGTTCCTAATCAATTTATAATTTTCAAAGACGAACTGGGTACAAACAATACAACAACTTCTAACGAGCAATATCTTTTCAGTCTTCTATCGCCAAGTAAACAAAACAATGAAATAATGTGTAAATATATTAGTTTAATATATAGTCTATATTTGTTTAAACCCATGACAAATTCGCTCTTTTCACCGTATTGTTCTATCATACTGCTGTCTAATGTTATCTGTTCTATAAACTTTTGTGCTTCATTTATTCAGACTCACATGAAGCAGCAAATACTGATTGCAGGAAATAATTCAGGAGTTTATTTCAACGTGCCTTTGTCTCGTCCCCTAAAATTTTCAAATAAAATTACCGAACAAGTTGCTTTTAAATCTCGTAAAAAAATATATTCCTTTCCAAGCTTGTTGTCTGGAGTTGGTTGCTATGTATAGGAATCTTTGGACATGTCAACGCTTTAATGTCGAAATGATTTTTTATTATACTGAAGTCCGTAGGTGAGTATTGGCCAGGTTTATACTTAGGTCTGAAGTTAAATATTGATCGTTTTTATCGTCTAGATAAAACAGTGTTTATGTTTATATTTCCGTCTATAGATGAACGTTGTCCGGTTTTATACTTGAGTCTATAAGCAAATATTAGTTGGGTTTCTTATTGAATCTACTTACCAACATTGGTGCTTATACTTAGGTCCATAGGTAAGCTTTGGTCGGGACTAAGCTTGCGTTTGTATCAGATTATTGAAAAAGTTCATATCCAATTATTTTTTTAATATAAAATGATAGCAACTTGAAACAGACTCTGAACAGGTTTTAGTGCCAATTTATTCTATGTTCTAGAGTGAAATACTTGCTGTGTTTACTTGCGAACCACACTTTGTTGAATGCTGACGTTCTGTCCACAAATGAATGTCTTAAAGATGGAAGAAGAAAAGATGCACTTCCGCCGTGCTGTGTATTTGAATTCCGGAAAGGAGTAAGCGTCGGAACTAAGACAAAAGAAAAACATTATTTGGACTGCGCTCTAGCACTTCAGCCGGTCCAAAATTGATTTTGCAGATTTCCTAATGCTGGTTTTAAGCTAAACAATTAACTACACGGGTCCGGGCGACCTTCCGACGTCGACGAATATGTCCTACTTGCCATCATGTATACTGAACCGAATATTTCGACAGAAGGCTTTGCTAAGAGTTTAAATCTGATATCTCAACTGCCTTTCGCAGTTTGACGAGACTTAGGTTCAAATTGGCAAATCGAAAAGGGGTAATTTTCTATTACGACAACGCAATGTTTCGAAACATATTTTGTAGTTTAAAGTCGAAACGTAAAATCCCCCAACATTAGTATTCTCTTGACTTGATACTTTCGGATTTTCAGATGTTCTTCTGTCTACAGAATTATGTAAATGCCAAAAAAATAATGACTCTGTAATAGTCAGTCTAAAATTGACTCAGAACGTTCATCCAACAAAAAACGCCAGGTTTTTAGTAATGTTTTCACTGTTGCTTTCATTCTCTTTTCTTTCATCCTCAACAAATCCCCACCCCCCTTGCCTCTTAGTGGCTTTTATCATATTATCATATGATACTAGTAAAACAGCAAAAAAAAAAAAACTCAAAGAAAACCTACGGATTGAAAAAAGTTAAGAAATAAAGGCAAAGAAAGACAATGGATGAATTAAAAAAAAATGAAAGACTCTAAAAAACAAAAAACGAATAATAAAAAAGGAAATAAAAATCATGAACTGTAAAAAAAAAAGTAAAAGAAGGAAAACAAGAATGAAAACAAACGATTTGAAAGACAAATAATCTACGAGAGAAAACAAAATAATTGAAGAAAAAAGATAAAGACGGAACACTGGCGAATTATAAAAAAAAATAGTGAAAAGAAAAACAAATAAAACTGAGAAAATAAAAAAAAGAAAAAGACAGATAGAAAATCGATGAGCTGAGAAAAAAGAGGAAACAAAGAAAATGATGTCTTAAGACAAAAAGAAACAACGAAAGAAAACTGATTGACTAAAGAAAGAAAGAAAATGACGAACGGGGAGAAAGCAATATCGAAAGAAAGAAAATTAATGAATTAAAATATAAAAAAAACCAAATAAAACTGATGAGCTGAAAAAAGAAAAGAAACAAAGACATATTGAGAAAAAAAGAAACAAGAAAAGAAAGCTGATTGACTAAAGAAAGAAAGAAAATTGATGAACTGAAACAAAGGGAAAATAAGAAAAAAAAGAAACAATGAAAACTGACGAATTACGCGAAGCAATTCACACTTATTTCTGACGTCAATCGAGATTTCCCATTTGAACCCGGATGATCAGTTGGGCTTGGCAGCACTTTTTTATCGTCACACTGGCTTTGCTGTAGATCACGCGAGAGTTTCTGACACGATCAGGCACTTTCAGCCTTCATTCTCGTGCACTTAATCTCCTTGCCAGAGAACAACGCCGATAATCGCTCTGCGAATGGTCGATCTCTGACTTACTGCCACTGAATTTTTATTGGCCTTCCAATTTTACTTAGGAATATCATAAAACGGTCAGCAGGGGTATTTTAATAAGATACGAATGTTCAAAATCTTTTTCTTTCTATTTTCATTATTACTCATTTTCTTTTTCTAATTTCTTTTGTCTTTCTTCTTTCTTGAATTTGTCTTCAGTACCATCCCTCTTCCTTCTTTTAGTCCGTTTGTTGCTTCCTTCCTTTGTTTCTTTCTTTCGTTTTCTTCCTCCCTTTTCCCATTTCGTCCTTCCTTCTCTTTTCTTACTGCCTACCTCTCTTCCTTACATTCTCTTCCTCTCCATCTTTATTTTTAGTTCGTTCGTTATTTCTTCCCTTTCTCTTTTTCTTCCTCCATTCTTACTTCTCGTCATTTCATTCCTTTCAATCCTACCTTCATTCCTTCTTACTCTTTTTTTTCTTTTTCCTCCTTCCGCCCTTACTTCTACTATTTCTTCTACTATTTCTTCGTGCCTTTTATTCTAACTTCCTTTCTAACGTCCTTCCTTCCTAACAGTCTTTCTTCCTTCCATCCTTCCTTCATTCTATTCCCTACTCTCTTTCTTTTTTTGTCTTCTTACCTACCTCTATTGGCTCCGCATTTTTTCAGTTCATTCTCTACTGCTTTCTTTTCTCTTCTTTTCTTTTCTCTTCTTTTCTTTTCTTTTCTTTTCTTTTCTTTCTTTCTTTCTTTCTTTCTTTCTCCCCTTTTTTCGGAGTTATCTCTTCCTTAATTTTGAAATTGCTCCTAGGGGACGCTCTCCAAACACCATATATACTTGACGAAACCCTGCCTTGATCTCTTTCACTTTTCATTTCCAGCGGACACTACGACAATGTAGACTCTCGAAGAAGAAAGCGTTCCTCCCACTTGTGGGACACGCATGAACATTACACACACACACAAACACACACGCGCGCGCGCATATACACAGACATACACACACACGTACAAATATTAACATTTACTCACACATACTTTTGAAACATCAATTTCAAACACATACATATTAATGTCTTTGTCTTTTGTAAACACATATAAATGTTTGTATATATATATATATATATATATATATATATATATATATATATATATACGGAAAAAAAAAAACAAAATCCTTATATACGATTATGTTGTTTTAATGTTAATATGTCAACGTCTGACGTTTCGGTGTAATAAACCATCTTCAGGACATATTCATATATAAGGATTTTTGTTTTGTTTTTTCCGTATATATTTTTCTTCATACTGTCGGATCTATATCCATATATTTGCTTAATTATATATATATATATATATATATATATATATATATATATATATATATATCGTTTCTTGGTGTATTGCTTTACATTTCTTTATGTGGGATCATTCCGAATCTGCCATATTTGTTGTGGACCCTATTTCAGGAGATACACGTGTTCATCTCACAACGTGTACAAACACACGGCTCGCTACACTTTCCTTTCTTTCTTTCTTTTAATTTCTTTAATCTTAATTAATTTTCTTTAATCTTTCTTTTCTCTTTCTACTCCGTTATTGCGATTGCAATAGCGTGTCTCATGACCAAATGAGTTAAGCCTTAGTCATAAGTTGCAGAGGATTAAAGCCAGATTCTTTAAATGCTGATGTTTTTAATCAGGTGAATACGGCATTTTGATGTAACACATTATTCTGAATGCCATATCTCGTCATGTGACTTTGCCTCGTAGTAATTAAAGCTAATGATATCATTTCTTTGGGTTTGGTTTATAATCAAAATAAAACCATTTAATATGAATAATTTATAATGAAGCATTATGAGCAAGACTCTTAAGATAGTCCAAAAGATCTGGTCGGTCCGCACGATCGTTAACTATATTTTTAAGAATTTCATCACGATAAGACACATATCTTTTATTCTTTTTGGACAAGATTCTCCTTGGAGAATGCGCTCACATTGGTTTCCTACTTGCTGCTGTTTTTGAAGCTGTCCAATAATGCGATAAAAAAACCATATGAGCTTTGGCGACTAAAAATTCTCCCATCACCTATGCCATATTCCGGTTTTATATTTTATAATGAATTTTCAGTGATCCAAATTTATAAACAATATTTTGTAAATGTTTAGAAATAAAGGTATTTTCCTTTTTTTATCTATTTTTTTTTTAAATCTCCCCAAAACGATTTAGACAATTTTGCTGTTACACGCCGTAAACTAAATCTATGCAATAAGAACAGTGTGCCACCGCCAAATGAAACAAGAAATTTTGCGACAGGGAAAAAATATATTGTTGTATTTAGCTTTATGCACAACAAACAGGCCCATTTTCATAAAATCCTTCCTTCATGCTTCTATTTTCTGTGGCCTTACCTTCAAATTTTTTTCGCTATTCATTTGGTTTTCTTATTAAATGTCCTTTCTGCAAACTCCTCACATTTTTTTTTTCTTTCTCTGCTCCTTTTCTTCCCTAAATCTTATTTTGTATATTTTATTCCTTCTCTTCCGCTCTGTTAATTTCTTCCAAATCTGTTTCGCTTCTAATGGAGAGAGTTTTAAATCTCGTCACATTTTCTGATTTTGTCTACGTTATCTTGAAAAAAAAAAAAATCAAACCCACTCTTCTGATTCTCTGTTCCTGTCATCCCGACTACGTCACGACGCTGTTTTGCCGTTAGGGTAGGGTTTCTTCATGCTGTTGGCCGAATGCAAATCTCTCAGGCAGGAAAACATTTTCTCTGCCATTTAAAATTCACTGAGGGCCAAAATGTCAGTTTTAGGTAGACAAGTCAGGTATGGCACTTTGATGACCTCTTCCGGTGGTGGAACGTAAATAATTTCGTTTTCTTACTTATAATGATTATCTTTTTCAGTCATTGACTTTTTTTCGTTCTTTGTTCGGTTTGACTTTGAAACTTATTTTTCTTAATCTTTTCTTTCTGTCACTCTTTCTTTCGTTTTATTTTTCCTGGCTTTCTTTTCTTTCTTTCCTTCTAGCTTTTTTTTCTTTCTTTATCTTTCTTCCATTCTTTTTTGTCTCCTTTCTTTCTTTGACCTTAATTATATAATAACCTAAATAAAACACACTTTTCTTCTTTTTTCCATTCGGCTTTTCGTCTTCAAACTTATTTTTTATTAATCTTTCTCTCTATCTTACATTTATCTAAGTATTTACTTTTATTTCTATCTTTTTTGTTAGGCTTTCTCCCTTTTCTTTGTTTCATTTTTTTCTTTCTTCATTTCTTTCTTTCTTTTTCTTCCTTTCTTTTATATTTCTTTCCTTTTCTTTCTTTCTTCTTTCTTTCTTTCGTTTCCTTTTTTTCATTCCACCATTAATTCTATCTATCTATCTATCTATCTATCTATCTATCTATCTATCTATCTATCTATCTATCTATCTATCTCAGTCGTCTCATCTCTGTCCCTACTGCTCAGTGAATATGTATCTTTCCTTCAGTATATTACCTGCTATTAATATCCTTCTATCTATCTATCTATCTATCTATCTATCTATCTATCTATCTATCTATCTATTTTACTTACTTAGATAATATCCTCATACTTGTAATATTTTCCTTTCACAGTAACAATTTCTTTTTTTTACACGTTTTGTCGATATTCTTCAAAATTATTTTTCTAATCTTTCTTTCTGGCTGAGTTGCTTTCGTTTTTGCTTTCTTCCTATTTTCCTTGCTTCCTACTTTCTTTCATACCTTCCGTTTTCTTTCTTTCTTTTTTCTTTCTTTCTTTTTTCTTTCTTTCTTTCCGTACTTACTTTCTATCTATCTATCTATCTATCTATCTATCTATCTATCTATCTATCTATCTATCTATCTATCTATCTATCTATCTATCTATCTATCTATCTATCTATCTCATTCGCTTCCTGATCTATCTATCTATCTATCTATCTCATTCGCTTCCTGATCTATCTATCTATCTATCTATCTATCTATCTATCTATCTATCTCATTCGCTTCCTGATCTATCTATCTATCTATCTATCTATCTATCTATCTATCTATCTATCTATCTCATTCGCTATCTATCTATCTATCTATCTATCTATCTATCTATCTATCTATCTATCTCATTCGCTTCCTGATCTATCTATCTATCTATCTATCTATCTATCTATCTATCTATCTATCTATCTATCTATCTATCTCATTCGCTTCCTGATCTATCTATCTATCTATCTATCTATCTATCTATCTATCTATCTATCTATCTATCTATCTATCTCATTCGCTTCCTGATCTATCTATCTATCTATCTATCTATCTATCTATCTATCTATCTATCTATCTATCTATCTATCTATCTATCTATCTATCTATGCGTGTCTGCTTCGTGTTTATTCATTACCATTCATCTTTTGACATCATCTAAATAATACCCTCTTGTACATTTTCTTTTTTGTAGACCCCTTTTTTTCTTTATTCATTTCTTCTTGTCTTCGTCAAAATTCTTCTTCTTTAATGTTCTTTCTTTCTGCCTTTACTTCTCTTCGACAATCTACCCTCTTTTTTTAATCTCCCATCAACCCCTTCTTGCCCCACCTTACACTATCCGTAACACTTCTCCCCCTATTCATAATTCCTCCTAATAGGGAATGGCAGCTGGTGTCGATGTTTGAAGTCAATAACTGTCTTCTATATTTGGTACACCTTATCTTTCAAATGGACTTCTCTACTTAGAACTATTTCAGTCTCGATATGATTCAATTAAAAAACAAACACAAAAGTTTGCTTGTTCTTCAAGTAACCCCGAACCTTCGCAGGCATCAAACACTGAACGTGATTATTCAGAAGACAAATTCACCTTTACAAAATATTTCCATCGATCTGTTTTCTATTTGCACGATTTTCCTCTAAAACTACGATCGTCTCGAATCGATTCCTATTCGATCTCCAAATTCGCTTAGAGAGAAAAAAAATGTCCACCAATAAAGGCTCAAGAGCCACAATAAGGGTGATATAAATAGAAGATAAATTGGTGGAAAATGGAAATGATGGTTAGAAGGCTAGAGATTCTTGACAAAATCCAAAGAAAAGCCTGCAATGTTATGTGTCCTGAACTGGCATCTCGGCTTCAGTTACTTCACCACCGCTGTAACATTGCTTCCCTGTGCCTTTTCTATAAACACATTGATGCTAATTGTTCTAATGAACTTACCTCTTTTGCGATGCCAACGAATAATCGTTGTCACTTTCGTAATGCCCGTTGTAGTAGAGACTTTGTAATCGCAGATACAACTATAGTAACGCCGTTGAACAAGGCTTGCTTGAGTCAGACACCTTCGAATAACACTCACACTAATAGTACATGCTTGATAATACTCGCTCGAATAGTAGCCTTCGAATAGTAATCTGAATAGAGAAATAGTATAGTGAATAAAGTAGAGAATAGCGGTCAGTATAGTGAAATAGTATAGAGCAGAAATGGTGATTCGTATAGTAATAGAGGACAGAATAGAAATAGCGATCGGAATAGTAATAGAGGATAGACTAGAAATGGGGATCAGTTAGACGTCACACGACTTCCTACTTATGCGTTTCCACTATGGTCACGTGATCTACTTAATTCAATAATGGGATCGCCTGTGTTTGCTCAATGGCGATCTATGTTCAAACTGAACGTCACTTTATTCCTATATAACAGGTACGTAGACTCTATGAATTTAAGCACGGTTCAACATTGGTGACAAGTTCTCATTAACTGAAATAACTAGAAATGAAATTAATTTTTATTCTAACAGTTTCTTAATTCACACATTTTCTCTACGAGAGTCTCTTCCGGGCTCCCGCTTCCCAGTCAAAGCAGACCTTCAAAAGTTTAAATGCAATGTCAATCGTAATGTTCTGTCCTTTTAATTCCTTGTTCTCTTACTTAATAGTGTTTGTCCTCATATTCTCTTACACTCAGCCCCCCCCCGCGTCTTAGTGGCTTTATTGCCTTTTCTTGGGGGTGAAATTATTTTTTAAATATATAACGATTAATACATGATATGAAGAGATCAAGCTTAAAGTGTTCAGGGATTTTGAATAGTTGATATGGATTTTTACGACTTATAAACCCTTTGTGAGTTATTTACAGGCGAAACAGTATCCGGTGTTCCCAAGAGGTCCCCATCTAAGTACTGGACAGGTTCTACGTTGTTTAACTTCAGGGATCGAACGAGAACCATAGTTTTCAGCGTGATTTTTACCCTAAGCAAGTATTCTGGGAAATACCATTGCGGATGTATGTTCCATAAAATTGCGGTACTTAGAAAAAAAATTAAGTGTAACATTATTCTTTGATGTTGAATACGAGGGAAATTAGGATGATTCAACTCCGTTGACGTAGCATTGCGCGTTTTACCTAGAACAATTTGAACTAGTTATCATCAATATTAGGCGCTATCAGTCTTTGTAATTAAATGTAGGGGCTGTTAGGTTTAAGTATAATTTTCCTTTGATGTTTAATATGTATATTAAGTTTATAACATCTATTGTCTTGTGGTTTTGATTTTATTCGCAAGGCACAATTCTTTTGTTTGTTTGGTTTGTTTTGGGGCAATTTAATGCCGACATTTTTTATTGCTGGTAATTTTTTTTTTCCCAAAAATGTATTGCTGCTCATATTTTTTTTACAAAGTATTTCTGGTATTAAAAACTTTTTTTACACTTTCATAGTGTTTTGACCTCAGTTTGGTATGTGGGGGGGGTGACTATTTACCCATAGCCAGGACCCTAACAGGTGCTACCACCCCGGGTCAGGGTGAACTGGGAACACCAGAATTTAGAGGTTGTTCCACGCTCCTCAAAACCTCCTGATCAGAGGCCTCGCTGTTGGACGTAGTTTATTGTCTTACCCAGGACGCGGAAGTAGTTTATCGTCATACCCAGGACGGAAGGCACAATTCTCATCCTCAAGTGAGCTCTAATGATCAAGATAATCAAGTTGAACTGTTTTTGTCTTTATTTTTGTTAATTCATTTGCATTTTGATATTACCAATTTACGGTAATATGAAACGTTATGCTTACCGGTTTTTCTAATATGCCCATTTTAATCGCAAATATTAAATACTGCACACCTTAGATGGCAAAATTCTTCTTTAAGAAAACTTTACCGCAACTTGCAAGAAGAAAAGAGAGGTATTTCCGAGACGCTGGTTAAACTAAACAAAAGTAACTCTATCCATCATTTCCAGGAGTTATCGTCTGCTTTCTGAAACTTTCCGCCATTTTGAAACCTTTCGTATGTATCTGCCATCTGCGTCGGATGATGCAAAGCCACTGATAAATTCTTTACTATACAGGCTCGGCACAGATTGATAATGGTAGAGCAAGAGAGATGTCCTCTGTGCCTATTCACCAGTGTTAATTCTTCACTCAACCACCATCTTGGACTATTTTCCCTTGCAGCAAACTTTGTTTCACACGTTTCCGTTGTCGGTCGGTTGCTTGGCGTAAACACACGTACGAGCTTTCTCTTTTTGATTCGATGTAAGGCCATCCGGTTTGCTGAAGGATATATCTAAGACATCAAAGTGGAATTTTACTGGAGAGAGAGAGAAAGAGAGAGAGAGAGTTAAATAAGAGTAGGGGTGGATTTGTTAAAGTCACTTTCGCGTCTTCCATAAAACCTTAAAGTGACATCTTATAAATATTCATGTAGAACGTAAAATGCTTCAATGAACATCTCCTTACGAATATGAAGATATTTAGTAACATTGACTGGCATAAGGCCCAAATTGAAGAGCATCAAGTGAAAATGAATGGCGATTAATCTGTAATGGTAGCTGTTCCATTGATTGAATTTCTCTCATATAGATGCCTTTTTATTGATTCGCCTCTTTTTCACAATATTTTTTTTAATTAAATATTCAAAATTCTCACCATCCTTTCCCAGTCTGTTATTTTTAATTAGGTAGTTAGCTTTTCTTGTTTTATTCTCAACATGCATAATCTTTTTTTCTTATGCTTGTTTATTCGAATTCACGCCAAGCAAGGCAGTAAATCCTCGAGACACAAGGGGTTACTGCGTATGAAAGAATAAAAATAAGAGATAGATTATTAACAAACGAGATGAATAGGAGAGCAATCAAGAAGACAGTAGATAATTACTGACATTGCATTTAAATTGTTTAAGATCAAAATTGTCTGGAAAGCAGGGAGACGGGAGATAATTCCAAGTGCGAGAAAAGAAACTGTTAGCATAGAACATATGGTTACATCGAACCAATTCGACTGTGAATTGTTGAGACCTTTCCGCCAATCTAGTGCTGCGCTCAAATTCATAAAGTCTAGGTACCATAGCAAAGAGTTCATCCGAGCAGTTACCACGAAAGTATTAAATAAAAAAGGTACAGGGAAGTTGTATAACGCCGGTGAGAAAGTGACTGTAGACGTGACACCAGGAACGGACCAATGACATTTTTTTCTTTCTTAAACTTTTTAATTATTCATATAAGTCCTTTCTTTCTCTTTCGCTTTTTCTTCCTTTTTGACCGTTTTTTCTTTCTTTTTTCTTCGAGTTTCTTTCATTCACATACTCGTTTCTTTCTTTTTTTCTATTTTCTCTCTTTCTTTCTTTCTTTATCTGACATCGTGAATAATCGTTTCTTTACTTCTTTCTTTCTTTCTTTCTTTCTTTCTTTTTCTCTTTCTTTCTTTATCTGTCATCCTGTATAATCGTTTCTTTCTTTCTTTCTTTCTTTCTTTCTTTCTTTCTTTCTTTCTTTCTTTTTTCTTTATCTGACATCGTGTATAATCGTTTCTTTACTTCTTTCTTTCTTTCTTTCTTTCTTTCTTTATCTGACATCGTGTATAATCGTTTCTTTACTTCTTTCTTTCTTTCTTTTTCTCTTTTTTTCTTTATCTGTCATCCTGTATAATCGTTTCTTTCTTTCTTTCTTTCTTTCTTTCTTTCTTTCTTTCTCTCTCTCTCTCTCTCTTTCTTTCTTTCTTTCTTTCTTACATCCTGTATGGGCGTTTCTTTAGTTACTTGTTTTTCTTTCTTTCTTTCTTTCTTTCTTTCTTTCTTTCTTTCTTTCTTTCTGTATGGCCATTTCTTTACTTGCTTGTTTGTTTTTCTTTCTTTCTCTATGCCTGTCTGTCTTTCTTTCTTTCTTTCTTTCTTTCTTTCTTTCTTTCTTTCTTTCTTTCTTTCTTCTTCCTGTATGGCCGTTTCTTTACTTGCTTGTTTGTTTTTCTTTCTTTCTCTATGTCTGTCTTTCTTTCTTTCTTTCTTTCTTTCTTTCTTTCTCACAGCCTCTATGATCGGTTCTTTACTTCTTTCTTCCTTTTCTTTTTTCTTCTTTTCTTTGTTTTTCACGTTCATTCTTTTTTTCTCTTATTTCTTTATTTTCCTATACGTTTTCATTCTTTCTCAGTTCCTCTACATTTTTTGTGTTTTTTCTTTTTATTGTTTTTATTTATCCTATTTTTCGTTTTCATATTGTCTTTTCTTCTTTCCCTTATCCTCATCTACTTTTCCTACTTCTCATACATTCTTTATGTTTCTTTCTTTCTTCTCAATGTAAATATTCTTATTTTCATTCTTACTAACTTTTCCTAATCTCTTTCTATATTTTTTCGTTTTTCTATTAAAAAAAAAAAGCCTCTGAACGAATGACGCCTGAGCATCTTGGCGAATATAATATTTCTTTGAACATTGTGGATTGATGATACCGAATCAGAAGCAAAGAACTCTACCAAATAACGGAAACCACATCACTTAGGGACTACCATCAGCAGCAGCAACTGAAATAGATAGTAGATATAACTCGAAGAGAAAATAATAACATCATCAAGATGTTAAGATTCCACACTAGTTCAAATTAAGAAGAAACCCACTATCAATACCAGAAAGAGCGATAACAGCTACTGGACTTGAAAACCATTTTTCCTGAAAAATTTTTAAGCGGAAGATTTTATAAATTTCAACCGAAAATACTATTGGTTGCGTGATCAATGAATAGTAAATATTTCCTTATAAAGAAACGCTTAATATTAACATTACCATATTTTCTCCAAGTTTCAGATTTGAGCAGAATGTTTCAATCAGATAGATTTTTTTTTTTTTTTGCTACGAACTCCTACTTTATGGGATAGAGCTCTTTTTCCTCTTTCATTTCCTTTATTATAAAAACAAATATTTTAAGGGCATGGTTTTACAGATTTCAACCGAAGCATTACTGGCTGCTCGATCAACGAATGCCAAATGTTTCCTTATAAGGAAAAGCCGAATATTGCCATTTTCTTTCCTTCTTTCTCTTATTCTACTCATTCTCTTTTTCTTCCTTCTTTCTGTTTTCATTCTATCTTTTTTTTCCTTCTTTCTTTCTCACTCTCTTTCATTCCATATTGCGAAATATACATTCGCAGTCCATTTCCTATTGTTCTGCTAAGATAATCATAATATATATCTACTTACTGAAACAGGCATTCACCTTTAATCTCATCAAGTGTTGAGTGTTCTATAACAGACGAAGCTTTGTAAAATTTCTATAGATAAAATATTTTCACGGACAGAGACATGGGGATGGCGAAAGGTTATCTGCACCGCAGATTTTCCAAACTCAGTATTCGAATTTCATCAACATTTTTTTTTAAGAGGTAAGTAAACTTGAAAAACGATGTGACAATTTACTGAAATCCGAGATGAATAAGCTAGACAGTGTGAACGTTTCATGGAACCGGATAATAATTCTTGGTTGGGCTGTGAAATTTTTAGTATCACCTCGTTCGTACACCCTCCACACACAAACACACACAGACACACAGACACATATACATATATATATATATATATCTTATAAATTAATTAATTTAAAATATGGTCTTTTACGCTACACAGTTCTAACCATATTTCAAAAATAGAAGCTGAAAGCACCGAATTTAATTTTGTAATTAAATTAAAGACATTAGTTCCATTTCATTCTCAAGCGAATTTTTCTTGAGGATGAAATGGAACTAATGTCTTTAATTTAATTACAAAATTAAATTCGAAGCTTTCAGCTTCCATTTTTGAAACATGGTTAGAACTGTGTAGCGAAAAAACATATTTTAAATCAATTAATTTATAATATTAATGCTCTGTAAATTTACATTGAGCACTATTTTGTAAAAATAAAAATATCTATAAGAACACCGGATTATATATCTTACTGTTCTTTATATATATATATATATATATATATATATATGTCTGATCTAAAAGTATCGGGACTATTGCTATGGGAGTAAAATGAAAGTTGATCTTGGACCCTGTTAACGCATAAACACTAACTTATAACGTTCTCCCTCACATCAGGAGTTGTGAGGGAGAATACTTAGAAATTAATACTTAATTCTTGCGTAACTTTGATTGTGATAATATTTGATGTGATTTGATTCGTGAATTTTATAACTGATTAAAGACGCTTTAGTATTACATATTAACATCTCCAAAGAAGTCTCTCTATGCTGTATGCTGTAGTCATGAAGCTTCAACCGATGTGATCTTTGGCCTTCCTAGATAATACGCAAGTATACATTCCAAGTTTATGGATGGCTGGTGTAAAGCCACACGCGTTTAAACGAACTATGGTGACAGCTTTTGAAGAGAACCAACACTAATTAAATGCATTTAGTATCCAAATAGAGGAAGGAAAATAAAGAAAACAAAGTGTTTGCTGATAATGTGCAACTGAAGGCTGAGCTTAAGAGAAGATGTTTCAGGGTAGCTTGTCGATAGTTCTTGTTGAAGAAATGGTACCTTTCAGAAGAATATATATATTATATATATATATTTTTTTTACCGTACCCGTTTTTCCATAACTTGATGTTGATGTCAAGACCTTTTGGTGAAGAGAGTAACCTCGCTTCGTGCTGGCTAAATAACGTCACTGAAGAGAGAAAATTGGATGCTTTTTGAATTTTGTGCTTATATAGCCCGTATTGTGTGGCACTTACAGTCTTTGATTTAGCTATTCAGCGTCCGGGTTTTATTCTGTTTGCGATTAACCTTATTTTCCCATTAATTATTCTAAGTTCCAATACATCTTGATATGTCAGCCGTAACTGGTAACCTTCTGGGAATTCCAAATATTTTATTCACGCCCCGAGCTAAATATTTATCATTTCATTGTGCTTGATAGACCGTGTAAACTCAGTGATTATCAATGTGAATGTCTTAGCTGAAAAATTAACTCTCCTTCCCCGCAAATAATTACTGGGCATTTTGTAAATTTTCTTAATGTTATGAACGTTATGGAAATAGGCGAACATTACAACCCACAAAGTTTTCATTATTATCGATTCATTTCAATACTTTTTCGAGACAGCAATGTCTTTCAAATGGTTTCAAAGCTGTTCGAGGCTGTTTTTTCTAAGGAAAATACTTAATGGATTGATTTCAGGCAAGTAAGGCGTGATATCTCTACCTCTACTTTTCAAGTAACACTCAAAGATATTCAGTTTTAAAGACATGGCTTCGGGTTTAACATATTCAGTTATAATATATGGCCCCAGTGGTAGCCATATTTTTTTTTACGTGAAATCAGAGCCCACGTCCTGAAGAGTCCTGGCGCATAAAAAACGATATTCTCGAAAAATAGTGAATAAACATTTATCATGCTGTCCAAAACACTCCCCCGTGACATTTGTTTTATGAAAGGGTAAACACTGAAAATAATTTCCGGAAATATGCTAAATGGAATAAAAGAAATGGTGAGTTTGGGGTGAGGCAACGGTTAATGATTGTGTGGTTGACTATTTTTTATTAATTTAGTATTTGATTTCTGAGATGACTAACTGTTGGTCTCGTTTTGTTTGACAAAGATGATGATGACTATAATGTATTTGATCGAAACGTTGAGTTTCGATCAAATATATTCTCGTCATCATTGGGTGTCCGTTTATAAGCTGCTATAGAATATCTCTTGATTCTTGTGACATTTTGTCTCCATGATGTCAGTAATTGTTTGTTCCTGTTGAATTGGTAATTCACGAACTGATCCATGGATTTAACCAGAGACAGTAACATAAGTATAGCCAATTACTATACACGCTACGCTACTATCATACTTTTGTGGAGTCGTGAGTTTAATGCTTTCTGTCTGCGACACATACCAGGTGTAACAGCAAATCGTGTTACAACATAATTGTCCATCCCAGAGAATGTGTAATATTAAAAAAAAAAGCTAAAATGAGCTTCTTTTTTCCAGGTTTTCAGATAAGACATTTAGCCACCTTGACACCATTTTTCGTAAGAATCACTCAAAAAAAAAAACAAAAACACTTTGAGTTATTCAGCTAGATAGAGAACCAGATAAAATCGTTTTGTGCCAGTCCTACTGTCTTCCCAACTGAGCAATTCCTGCTCTGGCTTTCATCTTTAAAGTCCATTAAAGAACCATCAAGAGTGCGATGAATAATTTTCAAAAAGACGGAACAGTAGAGAGAAAAACTCGATCAGGAGGTCACAACAGGAAGAGGGATCATCATTCCAACTTAGAGTTAAAAGGATCAATTAGAAAAGATCCAACTCAATCCATGAGATGTTTGATACGTGAGAGAGGGTTCCCCCCCCCCCTGACACTTCAAAGGTCAGTGAAATATTACTCCATTTTGAAGGGTAAAGAGGGCGAAGATCATCTTGAATAGAGTTGGAAAATGATCCTGGAATAATATATATATATATATATATATATATATGGACTTTATTTCAATACTTCCTGAGCTTCCGATCCGATTAGTTATGATTATAATATGATGAACATGTCATTTTCGTTTATGATCGATTTCATTACGATTCTTCTGTTAAGCTTGGAAAGTAATTATACATTCTTATTGCTCAAAGTCCAATAGTGTTATAAAAACCTCGAAGAATTCCAGTAAGACATCTTTAATTATTTCTAAGGTACAAAGGTTCAAAGTTTAATCTCACAAATGGACAATTTTGCTTTTACACGATTTCGACAAATTTGCTGTTACACACGGTATATATGTTGTAATGCAAATAAGCTAAAGTCAGAAAAGAAGAATTGTGCTTCTTGAAAAAAGAAGAATTGGGCTCCTTGGCAAAAGAAGAATTGAGCTCCTTGGCAAAAGAAGATTTGGGCTCCTTGGAACAAGAAGAT
Organism: Acanthosepion pharaonis; assembly: GCA_903632075.3. Taxonomy (NCBI): domain Eukaryota; kingdom Metazoa; phylum Mollusca; class Cephalopoda; order Sepiida; family Sepiidae; genus Acanthosepion; species Acanthosepion pharaonis. The sequence continues at coordinate 112,582 of CAHIKZ030000560.1, read as the reverse complement.
TTGGGCTCCTTGGCAAAAGAAGAATTGGGCTCCTTGGCAAAAGAAGAATTGGGCTCCTCGGCAAAAGAAGGATTGGGCTCCTTGGAAAAAGAAGAATTGGGCTCCTTGGCAAAAGAGGATTTGGGCTCCTTGGAAAGAGAAGAATTGGGCTCCTTGGCAAAAGAAGAATTTGGGCTCCTTGGCAAAAGAAGAATTGGGCTCCTTGGAAAAAGAAGAATTGGGCTCCTTGGAAAAAGAAGAATTGGGCTCCTTGGCAAAAGAAGATTTGGGCTCCTTGGAAAAAGAAGGATTGGGTTCCTTGGCAAAAGAAGAATTGGGCTCCTTGTTATCTCTTCTCCTCCCAGCTATGGGTTAAATAATAGAACTTAGATATAAAAAATTTATGGCTATTCTAAAAAATATTAATGCAATCTTTACTCTAAGAAAATATTATTCTGATAATCCAAATAATGTTTCAGCTTCAAATAACTACAAAAATGTTGATTAACCGTAAAAAATCAGTTTATCAAACCAGAGTCATATTCAGTTTTCCTGTTGTACTTACAAATTGCTCACCAAAGATTTAGGAATCTTTTGTCGCAACTGATTTCCTTAAAGTAAGAAAAATAAACCTCGAGTTATTTACTACTTGGTGGAATGATTTCTAGACATATCTCAAATATTTTGAGAGTTACTTGGCACAATACCTGAAATTCCCGTAACCATCTCGTCGATGTTTTCGCTTTGGAATTGATCCGAGGAAGAATGTGCGTGTGTTCAAGGAAATAAGTTGTTCCCTTGAGCCTCGTCGGTCGTAAACATAGTGACAATAGATAAGGATAAGTATCGCTTTCCATTTTCCTCCTTTTCTCTTCTCAATTCTGACAGACATACCGACAGGAAGAAGTGCCAATGTTACATTAACAGACGGCCTGAGACGTAAAAAAAACAAAACAACTAAAACTACGATAGTGTGGCTCGACTAAGATAAAGATATTCGCAATTAAATAAACACACACGTTCTTCTTAATAATGTCACCCCAGTGAATGCGATGAAACCACGAAGGCACAAGAGGTTACTCAGGGTGAAAATAGAAATTATTAAGGAAGCCAAAAAAAAAAAAAAGAGCAGAAATTAAGGAAACAGAAAATGATAACTGACACTGCATTTAAATTTTTGAAGATCGACGTTGACTGGAAAGCAAGAGACCAGAAAAGATACCCACAAGCAAGAAGTGCGAGAGAAGAAACATTTATAGCTGTTAGACATTTTCATGACGGTCGTCCTCGAGTATAGAATCCAGAGGTTGGCAGTGAATATTTCGGAGACAGTAGGAAAGCGTAGTGGAGGTTCGCAGTGGATATCACAACAGAGTGTAGTTCATCCTTCTCCTGGTCGCCTTTGGTCCTTCCGGTAGACGAAACAAGATGGCCGCCTTTATACACGACGAATACAGTGTTGTGCGGCATCGGATTGGTCAACCTTCCATTGGTCGACTATAAAGGGAAATAAGTCATTCTGACTCGCTCACTAGTTATACGTATTATATACCCAAAAAACCGTAACAATAGCCATTCCAACTGTTAAACGATGGGGCCGAAATGCCAATCCAGTACTGTGCATAAATTCGTAAAGTTGAGATGCCAAAGAGGAAAGCTTGTCCAGTAGATTTAATTTTCATTAAGCGTTCCCCAGGCTTTTCCCAGTCTGATGCTAACACCATTGTCCGTATAGAGAATATAGCTACCCAGGTATTTGAAGTCGTCTACTTGCTTGATGTTTTCTCCGTTCGGACTTTTCATGCCTGTCGATATTTTTGACGAATGGGCTAGAAAATAAAATATCCCCGCTGGTGGGAAAATCATAGGACAGTATTGTCTGCAATTATATCGTCACTCAGTGCTTATCCAAGACCCATTGCTATATACATGAGCTTAATATATATACACGGACAAAAGAGTCGTTCTGTTTGTTTGTTGCAAGTAGTTATCATTGTTTCAATCCCAAAACTACATACTTTAGTCCAGTGACTCTGAGATCGATGACGTCGGGAGTTCTAACCTCCTAGTAGGGCCAGCCTTGTCGGCAAGGTCGAAGACGTGGACCTAGAATAAGTGCGACCGACTGCAAAGACCTCCACCGGTGGAATAAGCGGATGACGATTACAACAGATGTCAACGGTTGAACGAGTGGGTGAACAGTCCTACACATGATGGAGATTCTGCAGAAGGCGCCACTCTAAATTATAACAGAATCAGCTGCCTTCCGTTGCAGTTTCAGAACTGGATTCTGCATGTCTCATTCCACATGTGCCGCAGAGGAAGGTCATGAAATCAAGTGGTAAGGTGATGTCCATGTTAAACAAATTCACGCCATCGGCATTTTCTTTTACTCCGATTTTCTTTCACCCCCAACGAACACTTGCCAAGCCAAACGGCGATAGAAAATGGGTGACGGGAGCAGGTTTTGGTGGAAGTGAAGCTAGTACTGGAACTGTAAAATGGCGGATATTTTAGGCATTAACACTATCATCATAAAGGAAACAATTTTGGGGTACTTAAAAGACTTATGACTCTCCACAGGTCATTCTTCTTTAGTATGCCGGAATTGCGTTACATTTCTGCGAAGGATAGTCAAATAGTTTCCGGTTATCATCCTAACAGTCATGATGTCAGAAATGTCCTTCCTCTAGACTGGCTAACTGTTAATCTCGTCACCTCAGTCCAAATCTGCGCGCCTGTAACTGACTTGCAAGGTTTATTGCATGTGCGAATTAAAATGTACCCACTCTTTCACCATAGGTTAATATATATAGGTTAATCACACTGTCTTCCGCCCATACGTGCTTATAGGTGGTACTGTTGTGGTCACCTGATCGAAGCTTTCCTTGCTGCTGCTACAGTGTAAACATGACCGCTCCGCTAGCAGTGTTCACCAAAGGGGAACAAAAGGCTGTAATCCAAATCTGCAGAGAAAATGCTAGCTCATCTATGATAACTCTGCCATTAACATCTCTTGAGCTTGCTAACTATTCTCGTCAGTGGTGGAGGTTGATGGGGGTCTTTCTCGTTCTACGTGAGAGTCTCGCTTGTCCGGTCACTTCTAAACTTCCCGATCCGCTCATACAGACTTCTGTTGTCGTCACCGTACTGCGTTTAAAGCACCTCCGATGAATTTCACTATCTGACATATATCTCTACCAGAGAAATTGGATCATTGGTATTTGTTCTTCCTTGGTATACACTGCTAGCGCAGCGACCAAGTTTACACTGTAACTGCGGCGTGAAAACTGTCGCGATTTAAGCTCAAAACATCTATCACGTAACTACAACAGTACCAACTATAAGATCACATGAGCAGGAGACATGGTGGCAAGCCTAAATATATTTTAGGGTGAAAATGCGGGTAATATTTGACTTACCCTCGTAAGTTGTTATGCACAGCTCCTAGTCTCTTTTGCGAAATCTGTTCAGGTTATTACTGCATAATTAATTAGTAATGTGATAAATAAGACAGTCACACACACACACACACACACACACACACACACACATATATATATATATATATATATATATATATGAAGAAATATAGTTTTAAGGTATTCTATATTTATGGGAAAAAGTGCTCAATATCAGAGATAGAGTGTATGTAAATATATATATATATATAAAGTGAACATTGAAGTCAACACTCAGAGGCGGCAGGCTGTTTTATGCTAAACGCACTGATGATTGCGCCTAGCATGAAACAGCCTGTCGCCCCTGAGTGTTGACTATCAGTCGGGTTTCGATCCTAGCTAGAGGCAACCGGGCGTCTAGCCACACTGAAGAGCTGTGAAACAGCGAAACAGTCCATTTGTGGATGACATTATATATGCTCCTGAAAAATTAATTTCGGTTGAGCTCTCTGGGGAGGCAGTGTGGGTTTGTAAACAGTGACTATTATGCCTGATATAGCGAGACTGTCGGTCACTTTGAGTTTATCTAAAAAGTAAATGCGCTAGAATCCATCTTCATGACGGCTTAGTGGTAGAATTTCCGACTGACGCCAATTCTGTCGGGTTTCGATCCTAGCTAGAGGCAACCGGACGTCTAGCCACACTGAAGAGCTGCGAAACAGTCTGTCTGTAAATGACATTAATTATGTATATATATATATCTTTGACTTTCAAGCCATTCTGAAAATAGGATACGGATGTCTTATTTCAAATTACGTGTGTATGAGTGTGCTTGTGTGTACATTAGCTGTCACATAAACATATCTCTTCTTCTTCTATGTATCGTGTCTCTTCAGGTGTTGGCGATAAACAAAATTTCCTGCCTTTTTTTTCTCTTAATAAATGTTGTCTTTCTGTTATCCCTCCTAAACCTTGTTCCACCATCCATTTAGTGAAGGTCATTCTTTCCTTCTTTTATGTGCGGTTTTCCTTCAGGACATAGCGATCATGGCCCTCCAAACGTCCGTGTTCTTTGTAGCGTTTAATACATTTCTTCTAAACCCTGTTCCGCCATCTATTTACTCAAGCTCACTATGTTGTTTTCCACTGTCTCTCTTGTTTTCAATCTCTCCTGTGAGTATCAGATTTTCCAAGCCCTCTTTCTTCATTATGCGCTCTAGAAATTTCAACTGTCTCTTCTTACATCATTTTTGCTTCTGATTTTTCTAAAACTGCGTCCTTGCTCACATGTTGCGTCCATAGTATTCTCAGTATCCTCCTGTAGAACTATATTTCTGATGCCTCAAGTCTCCTCTTCGTCTGTGAGGACATGGGCCAGCATTCAATGCCATGCAGGAGGACTGATATTACATAACAGTTCGGTACTTTTTTCTTTGTTTGTAACGAATTTATTTTTGTTTCTGAGGTCACTCACGTAAAATACTGATCCTCCTGGGCATGACGATAAACTATATCCAGCAGCAAGGCCTGTGAGCGGTAGATTTTTACTTGCTGTTGTTCCCAGGTCCCAGGGTGGTAGCACCTGTTAGGATCCCAGCTATGGGCAAATAGTTAAACCCTCAAACTGGAGTCAAATCACTATGAAAGTATAAAAATATAGTTTTATAGTAAAAATACTAGCAATGCATTTTGGAATGAAATTATCAGCATGTAAAGGAAATTACTAATGATCCCAAGAACATTAATTTTTGGTATTAAATGACTAATAAGTAGTTTTTAAGCCCTTAAACAAAACAGAATACTGATAAGATGCATATGCATTACGAAGGCGCATGCAATGTCACATGAAGACGTTGCGTGTCGGACAGACAATCAGCTAACCTACGACACATATGGAGCACTGTTTCCCAAACATTTTAGCTCATGGTCCACTTTGAAACTGGAATTTTTTGTGGCCAATGAAATTATTACAGTATAAAAAATTACTTCCATTTTGTGGACCATATTAGCCTGGTGGTCCAGTAAAAATTATGAAATTTCTTTGGCCTGAAATTTGCCATGGCCCATTTTGGTCATGTGGCCATAGGTTGAGAAACACTGCTATAGAGTAAAGTTTTTCTTCGTTGTCATATGTTAATTTTTAATGTTTTTGTTTTATTGTATTCATCCATCCGTTTTTTTTTTTCCTTTTTGTTTTTGCTTCTGGATAAAGCATTGCATTTTTTTTACGTGTATTGTATTTGTTTTTTTTTTGTTTTTTTTTTTTTTACTATTTATTTTCGTGCAAGTCTTAAGCATGATTTTTCAAATTCGTTGAAGGAGAAGACAGAAATGTGTAATCACTTGGAGCTAATGTCGTAACCACGTTCGAGTAACCAAATTGTAAAAAAAAGAAAAGATGAAAAAAATATAAAATTTAAAAATTACGAAAAACAGAAATAAAAGAAACAATACAAAAATTGCAGAAAATTAAACGATTCGCCTACTCCAGATATGAATGATTTTTTTTTTTTTTTCAGGAAGGAAAAAAAGATGAAAAGTAAAAACAAAATTTAAAAAAAAAAAAAGAAGCTTTACTTGCCCCATCATTTCAAGTTCACGTAACACTTGAAAAGACTGTCGAAATACGCGAGGTATATCACAGGAGAACGCACTATCTCTTCCCCAAAGAGAATTATTGATCAGCGACAGCAAAATCGAATCTCATTCAACGATGCGTCAAGATTCACGAATAAGAAGTATACGACAAATTTATACATCCAGCTTAAAGTTATGAAGACTCTTCTGGAGATTGTAAACAACCAAAATCGAGGACCACCTAACAAAAATACCTCCCCAGGCAAATGGAAAGTGTCATGGTCAAAATTATTATAGAAGCTATCTCATAGCTCTCCCATTATAGCTTGTTTAAAAAAATGATTTATATGTAAACTTGGATGGACGTGTTAAAATGCATATTGGCACTCAGTTCTGACTGACTCGGTTTCATTCAGTTCGCACTAATACCTTCTGTGAAAGACTTCAGTTAATCTTTCTTCAGTTAATCTTTCTCCAGTTAATCTTTCTCCAGTTAATCTTTCTCCAGTTACTGGTTCAATAGCAGGGCAAACTGGGTTTTCTTCCTTTCGAGAGGACACAGTCGAGGAGGAGAAAAATATTTCAATCTATCTTGATAAAGAATAATGCATAATCGGTTCTCTAAACTTGGAAAAGACAACGATTCTCGGAGTACAACTCTGAATTCAACCCTTACAAATAATAAGCGAAAAGGTTTATTCAAACTTGAAAAGATGTCGAGTCTAAAAGGATATCTCTGAATTCAATCTCTTATAGATAATAATGCATAATCGGTTCTCTAAACTTGGAAAAGACAACGATTCTAGGAGTACAACTCTGAATTCAACTCTTACAAATGATAAGCAAAAAGGTTTATTCAAACTTGAAAAGATGTCGAGTCTAAAAGGATATCTCTGAATTCAATCTCTTATAGATAATAATGCATAATCGGTTCTCTAAACTTGGAAAAGACAACGATTCTAGGAGTACAACTCTGAATTCAACCCTTACAAATAATAAGCAAAAAAGTTTGTTCAAACTTGAAAAGATGTCGAGTCTAAAAGGATATCTCTGAATTCAATCTCTTATAGATAATAATGCATAATTGGTTCTCTAAACTTGGAAAAGACAACGATTCTAGGAGTACAACTCTGAATTCAACCCTTACAAATAATAAGCAAAAAAGTTTGTTCAAACTTGAAAAGATGTCGAGTCTAAAAGGATATCTCTGAATTCAATCTCGTATAGATAATAATGCATAATTGGTTCTCTAAAATTGGAAAGAAAACGAGTCTAGGAGTACAAAGCTGAATTCTGCCCTTACAAATAATAAGCAGACTGGTTTATTTAAACTTGGAAAGATATCGAGTCTAAAAGGATACCTCTGAATTCAATCAAGTATAAATAATAATGCATAAACGTTTCTCTAAACTTGGAACGAAAACGAGTCTAGGAAGACAAATCTAAATGCAAAACCTAATAAACTATAAGGCAGACTCCATTTTGTTACTTTTGCACGTTTATGTCATCCGAAATCCATCCCAATATCATCACTGAAATATTATGCAATATTGAGTATACCCTTCTACATATTGTCACCTTTGACACAGTGTTTGATATCACTCATGTAGAATAGGGGATTAAACACTTTCTGTTTCAATTTGCATCCATAGATATTACTTTTTAGTTCATACAAAAGATGAAATTTGGGACACACAAAACAGAAAGGACGATAGGAAGTCTCCTTGAAAGATTCCTCGTTGGATATTCAAACCAATAGAAGTGGGCGTATCTTTTGTGTAATGTTGTATAATGTTATATTTGAGGAAATTAAATATCACCGTGAAGAAGTTATAGATTTCTAAAGCCTAAAGGCTCCAAGAGTGTGGAACACTATAAAAGGCTTTACGGTAACCTAGCCAAGCTGTTCTGATATTTCTACTTTCCTGTAATTTTCCAGGATCATTTTATCTATTAGTCTTAGCTCTTTCCATCCACCTGAACCTCTTCAACATCCTTTCTTTTCCAAAGGGAAGAATGTTGCAAAAAGAATAAGTACATTACGTTAGGAGAGATGTGATGAATTTATATATGGTGGGCAGACATGTTATTAGCGTATAATTTTTTGAGCCGTCTGTTTCACACGTTTTTGGTAGTAGATATGCAATAAATTAGTGATCCATTCTTGAATTTCATTTGGATTATTATTTAACATTGTTAAAATTTGTGCAAGAGTTTTATGAATTGATGACAGCTGATAAAGCCAAAAGTTGGCTACCATTATCATTTCCTGGAGATTTACATTTTGGGGATTTCGTTAGAGTATTATTCTTTGTTATATTTTCCATTCTTGCATAGGTTTATCCTTCATCCTTTATTGTTCTCGTTTGATCAATCCTGCATTGGGATTATATACCTTTCGGTTTTTCCAAACATTCTCCCAAAATGTTTGCAATTCTTCAATAGATGCTGGTTTTTGTCTTCCATGACTGTTTTTTCAATTTCCCTGTAAACCTTTTTAAGATTCGTTTGAAACATCTTATTTTGACGATAAAACCTACAACGCTTTTCATGTCGTCTTTTCCACCGTGTCTTTCATTGCAGTTCTTTTCTTTAATTAACAGAATTTCATTGACTGCTTTAATTTTATATTTTTGTTTGATCTCGCGGCTTTTCCGAGTTGGAATATTTGAATTTCTATCTCGTATAGATAACTCACATCTGATTTCCTCAAATTATCGCTTTAATCTGGCCTTCCATTTGGACTCTTTTTGCCTGGATTTTAATCTTTTATGTGTCTTGATGTTAAGGTTTTTTTTTCAGTAGCTGCAAAAGCTATTGCATAGATAACATTATTTACATCTGTGAGGTTTTCTTGTGGCCAGTTTGTTAACAATGTTTACTATGCAGCTTTATGTTTGCACAATATATTTATTGGACTTTATTATTATTATTATTATTATTGCGATCAGTATTATTATTAGTATTAATAAATTTAATAATAATAACATAGTATATAATAAAATCGTTCACGAAGAGAAAGACGCTTTGGCTTGATAAAACCCTTTTGAAAGAGAAAGACCTTATGGTCTGATGTAAATTTGTTTTGAAAGACGCACGCAACCATCAATTTTGGGACGATTCTTTAAAATCCAGAGGTTGGCCCAGTATTTTTATATAATATATGCCCTGAAAAGAAACAAATTATACGAACACATGAGAAACTCAACCACCACTTCTTGTAGTCGTTTTCAACGAAACTTGCATAAAAGTGGGATATCTGCCCAAATACACAATACATACATACATACATATATATATATATATATATATATATATATATATATATATATATATATATATATATATATGTGTGTGTGTGTGATTAAATAATTTAGAAAGGTTTTTCCTACGTATTTTCAATAGGATCCTCTCGTAATTACAGACAAGTTTCTTATTATCCTTATTAATGGAAGAAAAATTTACCATGTTGATGCATACACATTTTACTCGAGTACTTTCGACATTAGAACAATGTCACCATCAGGGTCTTGCTTTTTCTAAGAGAAAAAATTGTTGTGTTAATCTGTAAATTGCTTACTTGGAATAAAATGAATATGCAACAACATAGTAATTTTTATTTCTTCGTTTAATAAGTATACTAACAAACTTGTTCGTAATTACGAGAGGATCCTATTAAAAATAAATCTAAATTGTCTAAACTATTTAATGAGACATGCTGCCAATATATATATATATATATATATATATATATATATATATATATATATATATATATATATATATAACTTATCTGTCGTCCTGTTTTGAAGTATGCTTGATAGTAAAATTTGAATATATAAAAATAACGAGGAAATGCGTCTTCAAAAAATGAAGATTGCGATCAGATAACTTGAATATCTAATTTTATTTTTTAATATTAATACTATATCACAGCTATATAGGAATAAGATGTTGCTGTCGAGTTTGAACATTGATCACCAGTGAGGAATCACAGGCGATCCTATTATTGAATTAAGTAGACCACGTGACCATAGACGAAACGCATAAGTAGGATGCCGCGTGACGTCTAATTAAACGCCATTTCTATTCTATCCTCTATTACTATTCTGATCTATATTTCTAGTCTATCCTCTATTAATATTCGGGTCGCTATTTCCAGTCTATCCTCTATTAATATTCGGGTCGCTATTTCTAGTCTATCCTCTATTACTATACGGACCACTATTCTCTATACTATTTCACTATTCGGCGGTTACTTTCCGAGTGAGTATTATCGATCAATTACTATTAGTGCGAGGCTATTCGACGGCATCTGACACCAGTATTGTTCAACGGCGTACTATAGGTGTATCTGCGATTACAAAGTCTCTACTACAACGAGCATTACAAAAGTGACAACGTTTGAGTCACAAAAATCACTTAATATTATGCATTTACTTACTAATTCTTTGCCTTAAAATGATTATGTTCCCGTGTGAGATATTGGCCCGAGATGTAACCCCGCATGACTTTAACATCAAGGTGAAACAAATGAAATCACTAACCAGGAAACGTTTACTTTACAACATATTTCTTATGTCCAATATTCATGAGAGTCAATATTCATTTTTAACGACATAAAAAGCGTCATATAAGTAACTGTGTAATTGTAATTACTTACAGAAAAGGAAAACAAACTTTATTTTCAATGCTCCTTGTAAATTTCAAACAAAGAAATAACTATGTCATCCGTCCAGACACGCTATAATATCGATACATTTCCTGGTGTTATTTAATGTTTCATCCTAGGGGTTTCGTTTGCGCATATATTGAGAGATACAAAAAAAAACTACTCTATTTGTCCTCACAGTTTCAATCTGACTTGACACCCCACAGTTGTGGCAAATAGGAGAACAAACGGGACCCTATAGCCTTGGATAGCAACTGGTTTACCGCAGAAAGAAATGGCAAACTACTACGGGGGAAAATGCCTCGTCAGTCATATATTGAAAGATACATGATCGTCTAAACGTGTATCACGCATGGCACTGACTGACTGTCCAGGATGAGGGATCATTTTGTATGACGCACTTACTAAATATCTGGTCTCCTAGATTTTGCTATTGACTACAGAAAACGTCATGCTGCTGAGGTCTTCAATGTAACCCTAGCAGAAGTCGATTCTGGATGTTGATCCTAACGAAAGGGACACCAATGATTTGGTCTCTACGGTTATGAACTTAGAGTGGAACTTTAACTAGATTAATTGTCAACCATGGCGAAAGAGCCCAATATGCTCCGTTATTTAACCCTTACCTGGAGTGAGAAGAAATGGGTATACCATTAATGAGGGAACTTGCGGCTGAATTCGAAATGGATATCCGAGTTTTCATTCAAGGCCGCTTTCCTTTGAACCATCCAACAGAGAAATGTTTTGAAAATTAGAATAAATTTTAACAAAAACGTTATGTATATATATATATATATATATATATATATATATATATATATATATATATAATTTTTTCAGAGTGCACCGATATTTTTATTCGCGAGACATTAATAATAAATAGAAATTATTATATTACACCGAATAATATTAATTGCTGCATCAAAATATATTTTATAATAACAGCAAAAAAAAACACACGTTTTTTCCCATAATGAAAAGACAACAAAATAAAGAGGAAACGTTAAAGAGGTTCCCATGGGTCCAATATAAAAGTCAATGTGGAGCAAATAAAATTACCCTTTATATATATATATATATATATATATATATATATATATATATATATATATAAAGACTCGTGAATTTGAAATTGACATAGAATGATAAAAAATAATAAAATAAACAGTAATTTAAAAAAAAATAAATTCGTGTATATATATATATATATATATATATATATATATATATATGTATTTCTGTAATTTTTTTAAAAGGTTACTGTTTATTCTATTGCGTTTTTTATTCTATATTTACAGAAATACATACATATCTATCTATCTATATATATATATATATAGATACTTCTGTAATTTTTTTAAAAATTACAGTTTATTTTAATGTTTTTTATCATTCTATATCAATTTCAAATTCATGGGTTTTCACCATGCAAGGGAGGTAACTTTTTTGCATTTCTTTATTATATATATATGTATATATATATATAGAGAGAGATAGATAGATAGATAGATAGATAGATAGATAGATAGATAGATAGATAGATATGTATGTGTGTGTGTGTGTTGAAGAAAAAAGACGCGTGAATTTCAAATTGATATAGAATGATAAAAAAACGCAGTAAAATGAACAGTAAAAATGTTTTGAATTTACAGAAATACGGATCTACATACACAGACATTTTGTTCCCCTGAATATGGTCTAGGATGAGACTGAAAGTATTTTGGAAAATAAAAATTATTTCGTATTTTCTTAATCAATTTTCTACGAGTACCAAGATTTGTGGACTTGAAAGGATTAAAACAAAAATAAAGACGTAGTATGTCTAAATTATTGAGCGAAATAAAGCGTTCAGTTCGACATTTCAATCACCTGAGGAAGGCCGAAGCGTACCACGGCCGAAACGTTGTGATAAATATGGCAACAAAGATGAGGACAATAGTCCGAATAATGTAAATTGTGTACATAATAGCTCATTTCAGAAATATAGACAGATACTAAGAAGGAGTATTTTATATATATTTAAACGTTATTTTTAATGGATTTTCATATTTGAATAGACGTTCTGTTTATTTTAGAGAGTATTTTATTTCTTCAATACACCGGCCCGAATATTCAATATTTGGTTGATTTTGTTTTGTAGCATATCAACTTCTATGGATTATTTAATGCCAAAATCTAAATATTTTGAACTCAATTTTAACAATTAAAAATGGCTAAAGAGGTGGGCGAAAGTGTTTGGCACAATAGACACTACGGACAATTTTTACACTCACTTAACCCTACCAAACGAAAAAAAACTTAATAATAATGATATATATATATATATATATATATATATATATATATATTTGGGCATCTCGAAGTGATGTAATAGTTTGTCTCGCTAGAACAATTACGATGAGTAGTGGGTTCGATGGTCACTGGGTGCTCCATACTTTCGGCCTTGTGCCACATCTAAGCTACGCTTGGAAAATCACTAGGGAACATTGGCGTGGTGTAATGGTTATCAAGCTTGTCTCGCTGAAACAGTTACGCCAGAATAATGAGTTCGATCCTCACTGGGTGCCCCATACATTCGGCCTTGTAACACTTCTATGCTACGCTAGGAAAATCGATATACTCCTGAGGAGCTCGGCGTGGCGTAATGATTGGCAAGCTTGTCTCGCTGGAACAATTATAGCTGAGTAGTGAGTTCGATTCTCACTTGGTACCCCCATACCTTCGGCCTTGTACCACAACTAAGCCACGTTTAGAAAATCTCTCGCTATATATATGCATTGATTTTCTAAGCGTGGATTATATTATTATACCAACGGATTATTACACACACACACACACACACACACACACACACACACATACATATGTGTGTGTGTGTGTTATAATCCGTTGGTATATAATTCAAGTGAATCCTAATAATATAAAATATTAAAACTGATCCACAAAAAGAAGTCAGTGTATTTATTATGACATAGGATATAAGTTATATAACAGAGAAATCCAAAATTACCACATAAGAATAGCTATTTCAAACAACACGTTGGCATTATGTTAATATTTTTTCCACTCAGTGTGGAGATATGAAATCAAAAACTTAAAAATTAAACATTTAAAAAAGAAGAGAAAAAGGAAAAAAGAAAGAATAAAAAGAAAAAAAAAGAAAGAAGCAGGAGGCCATTGTTGAAAATATAGATATTAAATTAACCCAACCCCAAGTATAGTGGGAGGAGAGACAAAAATGTCTGGCTTAAACAGAGATGGTGAATGCAACCTTGACCTATATTTTAAATTAATACCCCCAAGTTAGGTTGAAATTGAATCCAAAAATTAAAGACACCGACTTTCTACTGTTTCGTCTTTTTAAAACTTATTTATTGTTCTCTTAATGGTTCTTGAATTAACTTTGAAGAAGGAATGCAGAATATGTTAGTACCATTAATATTGTTGGTACCATTACTGAATGCCTGATTGTTCTTTTTTCTTTTACCATTTCTCAGTTGGAAATACAGTGAGGGTGATACAAAACGATTTTAACCTGTTCTCTTTCTAGCTGAATAACTGAAAGGGTTTTTTCTGTAATTTTTACGATAAACTGTGTCAAGATGGCGAAATGTTATGCCTGAATATCTAGAAAAAAGAAACTAAGTTTAGTGTTTTTTTTCTTTTTTTTTTTTTTAGATATTAAGAATTATATTATGCCGTTCCACGATTTGGACAATTTTGGTGTTACATCTGGTATATTTGGGAAGGAAACTTTCTTTTAAACATCTTTCATTAATTATGACAGACAAGGAAGTTTTAATGAATTTGTATTTACTTTTTTTCAGGCTATCTATTTGTAGTGTGCTGATTTTATTTATGGCGGTATTGTTTAGTCTTTTCGGTCATGATGTAGTTGTAGGTAGAACAAAAGATTTTTATTTCCGCGTCGCCATTTTGGAAATGAGCTCTGATTTTTGGTTTAAGAATTTATTTTCTACAGCGCGAGATAAGTATCGTTATTATCCATTCTAGACAAATGTTATATTGTTTTGACGGGTTGCTGTAAGCTGGGAAATAATTTTTTCTTATTCGCCATGTTATTATTGGCGAGTTTTGCTTGGCTTATATTACAAGATAAAAAGAACAGAGTAAGCAAATATAATGAAAAAGAAAAGAACTTAAACACATCAAGATATCTCTTGCTGTCATGTAGAACATGAAACCTCGTTTTGAGGATAAAATGCTACCAAGACACACTGCAGAATAAAAAATATTTTAAAATATACTCATCAGTAACTGAACACATGCATACACAGCAGTATTCAATTATTTGAAAAATGATAGCATTAAAATAAATGAGATTAAAAATTCAATATGGCGACCAGCTTCTCCATCTCTCTCGAAAAAAGTTTCAACATTTATCATTGATCCAATGAAACAATCGGTGTAAAACAAAATAAATATATATATATATAAAAAACAAAACAAAAAAATAACACTTTTTGTTACGCAACAACCGAATTGCACATTAATTATTTCAAAATGGTATTTATTTCCGGTCAAATAGATTTTCTTTTTTCTATCACTTTTCGCATATGGCTCGCATTTTAACAGGCTAACAACCACATCACGTTCAATCAGAGGTTCCCGTTCAATCAGTTTGCTCAGTATCTCGGTGGGTGACTACTTGTGAATACCAGGTACTCTAAAGATGCATGTGTGTGTGGTATTATTGATAAGGGCCCAGAACCATCAATCAATCAGTCAAGCATCTTAACGTTTCTTTAAAACTGCCGCTTTAAAATTCGATGTTGTGAAAATACAGGCTGCGATTGTTAAATTGTCGTCTAAATTATTCAAAAAATGAAAATAACTTTAACATCTCATTTTAACAGATATATTTACTAAAATTACACAAAAAAAAAATTCTTGAAATACTAAAGAGTAAACCATGGCCTCAAGACAATTCCGGGATCCCCTGTAACTCTTCCCGACCATCTCCTTGTTTAAGTCGGTGACTGCTGCTGTGATCCTTGCCTTCAGTTCATCGTTGGTATTACAAGTTTTGTTGGGCTCTTACTCACCTGCACCCCACCCACATAATCAAGTGGGTTACAGTCTCGGGAAGTAGGTGGCCAGATGTAAGAGGTTATGCGTTTGGTGCCAGTCCCTATAAGCTTTGCTATTTTGGAAAACATTTTATTTGGAAGACGCAATTTTCTCAGTATAAGCGATTACCAATGTTGAGTAATCCTGGTCAGGCCAAGTCCATGTATAGAAGTCCACTGGGCAGTTGAACACTGACCATTGGGTATATTTTAGCTTTTTACATAAACAAGGTTAGGAGACTATGTTGAACAGATATATATATATTTTTTTCCCCTTCCTATCCGAATTGTCTGTGGTGTGTATATGTCACCACGAAATGTATCTTTTTGTATTAGACATCCGTCGACTTTCTTTCTCTCCTCTTTTTAAATCCATCCCACCCACATTTCCAAAAACTCTCTCTGTTAAGGTTTCATGTCACTCCCCCTCATACGTACACTTTCTCTAAATTCTGTTTTGATTTCCGGAGTTGTTTTTTTCTGTTTTCATTTTGAATTTGTAGGTCTGATGATTTGGATCGTATTTACGATTCCAATGGAATAAATTATGACCATGGAATATTAGTGTTTAAGCCTTTTTATTATATATATATATATATATATATATATATATATGGGGTGCGAGGGATGAATTGTCGTCTAAATTCCACAAAAAAGTAAAATAACACTGGCATCTCATTTTAACAGATATATTTACCAAAATTACACAAAAAATACCTTGAAATACTAAAAAGTTAACTATTCAATAAAATGCTCATTGGCTTCAACCACGGCCTTCAGACGACTTCGGAATCTCCTGCAACTCTTCTGGACGGTCTCCGCGTTTAAGCTGGCGAAAGCTGCCAATATCCTTGCCTTCAGTTCATTTGTTGGTTTCTCACTCAACTGCGTCCCACTCATAAGATTAAAGACCATTGCGGTTCGGGAAGTTCAGTGGCCAGATGTAATAGGTGATGTGGTCGCAGAAATTATCTGACAAACATGACTGTGTTTTCCTGCATATGTGGTATGATGAAGAGTTTTGTTGCCAGGCATAGGGTCTTCCAGTTTACACTATTGACCCGGGGCAATACTACCCCCGCAAGGCACTTGATATCGGCCTCGGTGTTGAATCTGAGGCCCCATAGGAAGATCAATAGCGGCGTAACGTCACCATCACTAGTGACAACTCCAAACAGCATGATGTTGACTGGATATATAATTCAACACTTTCCGAATACTTTCCTCTGTCCACTGATTGACACCCAAACACTCTAAAATGATCGTATTGGAGTTTCCGGTGCGAATGCCAAGTCGTACAGCGTGTTGTTTCCAAATTTATGGCGGAGTGAATTGATAGTGCTCTTTTGCTCACAGATGGTACCCACTGACCCTACTATGCAGTGCAGTCAACAAAATGAAAAACAAACAACGCGCATGTGCAAAATAAAAAAATATATGATTGCGACAATTTACCCATCGCATCATTTGCGTTGTGTGTGTGTGTATATATATATATATATATATATATATATATATATATATATATATATATATGCGCTTGATAACCTTAAATCCTATGAAATGATGGTTCTAGTCTTAACACCAATTTCATGTGCACGCAATCTTCAGACGACTTGAATCTCAGGTTACAACTAGATCCATGATTTCATAGGATTTAACGTTGTTAACCGTTTTTGTCTCGGTCGAGGCAATCTAGGCTTCGAGCACTTTACTTGGTAAGTATGATTGCCTTAGCCATATTTCTCTTTTATCTTGCAGCATTGTCGTTTTTATTCGAAACTTCATCTGGATAAGGGTTTTAGGTATTGACAAGGTGTACGTTAGTTCTATCTGTCGATTTGTTTTTCTTTAATATACATGTATATTTTCTTTAATATACGTATCTATATATATATATATATATATATATATATATATATATATATATTATATGTGTGTTTGTGTGTGTGTGCGAGTGCGTGTAAATACATAATAATGTTCACTGAGCAAATATTTTAACAGTAATCGCAAAAATTATTTTGTTGTGACGATATTCTTCTTTTCGTAAATGGTTAAGAATAAACGAATTTACATTTTTTCTCTCACACACATTTTTTCCATTTCTTTACTTATGAATATATATGTGAATACATACATACATACATACATACATATACACACACACACATATATATTTGTGTATTTAAGCAGCAATCCTTCTTTTATGCACACGCACACACACGCACACATACATATATATATATATATATATATTAGATTTATATACATTTCTTTAATTAAATTTTAATATTCATTAGATTTATATATTTTTCTTTTAATCATCTTATCTGAATAAAATGGATTATTACCACCGCTGAACTTTTCATCTGTCATCGATAGGTATCCTAACTTTTGTTATTTATTGATAATTTGATAATGCACACACACGTACACACACAATTATACATACATATATATATATATATATATATATATATATATATATATATATATATATATATATATATATATATATATATATATATATATATCATAATAGTTCGTTAATTTATTCTTTTAAATGTAGTTGTTGTTCGCACTACATAGGGAGAACGACTCAAAGCCTGGATGCTAGAATAAAGCAATACGTTCCCAAGCGAAAGGCCGAAACTTTAAGTACATCCCCTTAGACATTTTGGCCAATACATATGGCTCGTAGGACACCTAATAAATAGCCATAATTGTGCTGCTAGTTTTATTGTGGACTTATTTACCATTCTTAGCAGGTTCCACTCGAATTACCACTTAAAAGTGTTGGAGGCCGTCTGTATTCAATCGTTGAAGACTTCTCTGTGTAAACAGAAGGACTTTGTATTCGGCCTTCAACTAATTACCATCTAAACATTTTTTTTCTTTTTGTTTTTTTTTTCCTCCAATACACTTTGTCAATTTTTTTTTATATATATATATAATTCAGTTTATTAACATCGATTTAGCTCTGTTGGGCGAGGTTTGAAACCGGTTAGCTCGCCCGATTTTCAGTTTTATTTTTATTATCATCTTGAGTGTTAATAATAAAATTAATTTTTATCTATTCATGGCAGTTATAAACTTATGTACCACTAAACATATCTTTAAATATATATATATATATATATATATATATATATATATATATGTGTGTGTGTGTGTGTGTGTGTGTGTGTGAGTGTTTGTGTGTGAGAGAGAGTGAGAGAGGAGAGATAAGATCTTAGTTTTAGTGATATTTAATTTATTGAAATATTAATTTAAATGTTTACTTATACTAGGATCTTTACCGCCAGGTACAAACAATGCGAAATATTAAACCCAGCACCAATTCAGATGCCGGCACTTATCAAATAAATTGTTTACAATATAAAAGAATTTACGTCAGTGCGACATCACGGGATCAAAAATTCCGTATCGACGGACATAAAAAGAGATTTATGTTTAGACAATCATTGAATCTCTCTCGTGATACCCACGAACAAAACTGGTCATAACTTGATTTTGCTGATGACACCCCAATTAAAAACGAACATAATTCTTTACTGGGAAAGTACATCAAGAGCCTATTAATAATAATAATAATAATAATAATAAGAATAATACAAACTCTAAACAGACGCCAAAAGTCATTATAATGATCGACCTTTCCCAGTTCGAAAAAAATGCTTCTCGCACACGGAGGAAATTCCTCAAGAAATTGCCCGAAGTTCATTTCGGAAGAGAATACCAGGACATGTGTACTACTACTACTACTACTACTGTACTGATGCGGAATTCACCCTGGGCGGCTTCTTCCTGTTATGAGAAGAAGATTCTTGGGATAAATTACAGAAGTAGGGTACCCAGGCCTACTCGGATAACGTTCTTGCTTGCCGTGGGGTTCCCACAGACAGGAACGACCAGAAGCCGCCGGTTACCGATGCAGATGCTCCTTGGATTTTCACCAGAGCCCTTGTTAGCCGGCATGTGTGTCAGACCTGTCCGCCTTGGGTGGCCCTACCAGGAACGAAGTTCCGGGCGGCATAGCTCTGACACTACCGTTTACACCCCCCCACCACCGACTGTGAGGTAAGGGTTGGACTTTCAGGGCTTACAGTACCAGGTGTTCCCAAGCGGTCCCCCATCTAAGTACTGACCTGGCTCTACGCTGCTTAACTTCGGTGATCGTACGAGAACCGGTGTTTCAGCGTGATTTGACCGTAAGGACATGTGTAACGAGTTTGGACTTCCTTTGGTCATCATCATTATAGGTAGAAACAATTGGTGTTTTTAGTAACATTTTGAAAGGGTATAACAAGGCTAATTTTAGAAAAAAAATAAGCTGTTAGAAGTATATGTATAGCACATGTTGTGTTCTGGGTCGTAGAAATAATGAGTCTTATAATGTAAAGAAAGATGGTTGTGACGTCAGTGAGTTATGACGTTCTTTTGATATACATATGAGGATACTGACTCTTAAGTTATAATTGTTTTTATTTATTGATGATTATTTTTACTGCATGAGTATTGATTCGAGGATCATAAGTATTTTTTTACTATTTGATTTTACTAGTATTTTGGTATTGTTTGTGAATTGCTGTCTAATGCTACTATGGTCCGGATGCTGCTTATTAATGTGTTGTCTCATGGCACTCGGGTCCGCTGGATGACAAGTTAAAGAGAGAGAGAGAGAGAGAGAGAGAGAGAGAGAGAGAGAGAGAGATACTGAAAATGAGGGAGAGAGACAAAGAGAGACAGAAAGTCAGAGAATAGTGAAAGATTGTGTGGACATAGGAATCAGTACATCATAATTACTGTTTCATTCCATTTTGTAATCTTCAGATCAAAATATAGTAATGCGAGTTGAAATCCCCTAAACTAGATACTCTTATGAACGCTTACAATAAGATTGATCTTTTGAAAATAGCAAATATTCAGGCCAAGACACTGCAGTTTTTGAATGCATCTAAACTCCATCCCTAGGCTCATTATCAAGCATCGGCCATTCAACCACGCAGAAAGACACGATCGGTTTTCTATCTATTGTACCTTTGAGAATTACTGTGACATGGTCACAAGAGATGGTTAAGATTTGTTTATACCATTCTGGGGCGAACCCCCAGATGTCACTAAGAAATATTAGCTTTAGTGTCCTATTTAGAGATACGGGTACAAATACCGAGTCCTTCCAAAAGCAATATTAGTTTAGCAGCTAGTTTCTTTTTTATTTTCTCTTTTTTTTTTCAATGTCGAATCTCGTCAGTGAGAGGTAACATCTTTAGTTTCGTATTAGTATACATCAATTTGCGGTGCGCTTGCACAAGAGTACGGCCGGCGGATGTTGTACATTCGGTAAATGTCACTGACATCCGTTTTTTTTTCTCCATTTTTTTTTAATTAAGAAAGATTCTCTGCGTCATTCAGTCTGGATGTTCGTTATTCCAAAAAGATGTCACTGGGTCAACACGGCAAATCTCTTATTTTGGGCTTTGTTATTAGCAGCTGCTTCTTCACGGACCACCCAAAGGAAAAAAAAAACTGCGATGAATTTAATGTTTTTCGTATTAGTTTCTTAGTGACTGTCAAGTTAAAGATATATTGGAAAGGAAATGCTGTGTTTAAGTGAATATGAAATTTTAAAAAATGTTGGTACAGGCTTTGGTAAATTTGGGAGAGTCAAGAGCAGCACCTTACCCAGGAATTCTTCTCATCTTGAGCAATATTATGTTACGATTTTTTTTTCTAAAAGTATTAATGGAAATAAATAAATCAATACAGTTTGTCCAAAAGTGCATATGGCGAGTTACTTCTTGTAAACATAAATATTTGACTAAGTACAGAATTTGATTATTTTTTGTATAAAGCCAATGAGTTTGAGCAAGAGGTATCTAAATGAATATACTAGTTCTGAAGAAAAATGCTATTTAAACGTTTCGAGGAATTTAGGTATCAAAGCATAAAAAAATGACTAAACACACACATTGCTATGTTGCTTGCGATAAAAATTACTTACTTTTATGTACTATTTTTAAGTTTCCCACCTAAACCAACGAGAAGGAAAATGTTTGTTTTTTTTTTAAATATTCGAGAGAAGTGATTTCTATACTGGTCTGTTTGTGAACATACTAACTATTAGAAAAGTTTGTAGGTTTTATTGAGGACTATGATCAAGTAGGTGATATAAATTAACTTATTCGTTTCGCAATTTTCCAAAAAACTAAACAAAAACAAAAAAGAAAAAAAAGAAAAAAAAGAAAACAAAACAATAAAAACAAAAACAAAAACAAAAAAAGAAAACAAAAATGCAAAACCAAAACCAATGAATTATCACCTTGCTTGTCTTCTACCGATTTTGTGTTCTATCCACAATTCTTCAAGCTCCAACGATACAACAATGAATGATCAATTTCTTTTTTATTCGCTTTATTTTATGGAGTACTATAATGGTAATGTCGTTTCTTGTAGAGAAGATAGAGAGTACGGACATCAGTTGGGTGCACAACTCTCATCCCCACTTGGTAGCCTTTCTTACTAAGCAATATGGGAGCTTTACGTTGTCTGCACTCTTCTTGCAAATTGTACTGCTTTCTTCGCGCGGTTTCCGCTTTTATACGAAAATATAACCAAAAAGAAAAAACATCACTGACCGAATTCCACACGTACAGTGGTCAAATCATCAGCATTGAATTTGGGCCGTCAGAGTTCTGACCAGTACAATAGGGTTTGCTATTTTGTACTAGCGTCTGTATTTTAACACTCGAGATTTGGATTTTCAAATCTCGTTGATTATCTATTTTTTTTTTTTTTTTTTTTTTTTTGCATTTAAAAATTTCATTAGAAACCTTTTCAGAGATTTAGCATTTTGGGTTCGAATACAGTTAAACAAACACTTGTTATAATGATTTCAATAATATTTGTACTATTTTTGTCATGTGGCCGTTTTTAACTCCCAACTCTAAGCGACGAAAAACGAAATATCTGTGCCAATACTTATGTTAACTAGCTTTTAGCAAATACATAATTTATATTTAGATGTGTGAATAGAGAAATAAGTGGAGTAACGGATAACGGCTCCGATTGAGGAATCGGAGAGCCGAGTTCGAATTCCACTCGTATCAGTTACATTTACTTACGTGTTATACCCTTGGGAAAGGTATGAATCCTCTTCTTCTCCCCCCCCCAAGCTATGGGTAAATAACAGAACAGACAATAGAATAGTTGCCTTCGATGGCAACTGGCCTACCGCAGAAAGAAATGGTAACCTACTGCGAGAAAAAAAATCTTCCTCGTCAGTCATGTATCGAAAGATACATGATCGCCTAAGCGTATATCACACATGGCACATAAGTGACTAAATAGAGAAAGACTATGTTATTCGTAGAATGGTAATTGTAAAATAAAGCTTTGATATTTAACCAGAATTAAACGTATTTTTTTTTTTTGATATTTATATTTAAATGATACGTTATTTAAATTCGGAAGAATTTTCAGAAAATGAAAGGCACAATGCAATCATATGATAATGAAATCTGTTGACAGGTTTTTAGCAAATATTTTATTATAATAAAAGGAATAGTACTAACATAAGTAAACCCATCGGGGAAAATATGAAAAGCAAACTACAGTAACTTCTGCAGAAGATAAGGAAGGAAAACGCGAAGAAAGGACTAAACACCAGGAAGACAGAATTCACGGGTGTCAGCAAAAGAAATCACCCCAACATGCATATTTACAAGTAGGAGACACCAAAAACAAACAAACAAACAAACAAAAAACACTTACAAAAATTGAAATATCTAAGAAGTGGTTTAACAGGGGACGAAAAGTGCAACACGGAAATCCGAAGGTACGTTTGGATAGCGAAATAATGCTTTTCAAAAACTAAGCGAAGTATTAAGAAACAGAAAAATTTCGTTAGGAACAGACAATCGAGCACTGAACTCTTGTTTAATGTCAGCCCTCCTATACGACACTGAATGCTGGTCAGTGTTGGCAAAGATAAAGAAGACGCTTGAAACATTCCTCCAGTTACATTTTAAATCGACTATCTTGAATATTTTTGAGAATGATTTATATTCTAGTACATCCATCACGTTCAACCAATATAGCTGTACAGTCATCATTAAAAATGACCGCTGAGAATTCATCTTTATGTTATTCGCTTAAGTCACTCGTTTGATTCTATGATGCTTACCTGTACGTGATAGGTTCGTAGCTTTCCTGTCTCTTTTGAAAATCTGCTTTCTTTTTGCACTTATGCTGACAACTATTACAGTGTAAAACATCACAGAATATTTTTAACTTACCGTGTTTCTCTTTTCAGGTTATATCTTTCTTTACTACCCGTAGTAATATATATATATATATATATATATATATATATTAATTAATTTAAAATATGCTTTTTTTTCGCTACACAGTTCTAACCATGCTCTGTAAATTTACATTCAGCACTTTTTTGTAAAAATAAAAATATCTATAAGAACACCGGATTATATATCTTACTGTTCTTTCTTTTATTTAAATACATATATATATATATATATATATATATATATATATATATATATATATATATATAATGAATAAATTATAAAAAATAATTATATATATATATTTTTTAAAATATGATTCATTCGCTGAGTTCTCATGTTTCAAAAACGAGAGCCGAAACCATCAATATAATTATTAAAACTACATTGAATTAAAGTAACAAGCCCTTTTCCATCCTAAAGCAAAAATTTAGGAACTCATTTTTGAAACATGAGAACTCTTATGTAGCGAAGGAATCGTATTTAAAAAAAAATTATAATCTAAACTCTACTTCTGTATGGAGCACTGTTTTTTAATAAAAACAAAAATAATAAAGAACCCGAGATTGTTTACCTAACATATTCTTTCCTATTTTTCTACATACCTGCACACACACACACACACACACACACACACACACACACACATATATATATATATATATATATATATATATATATATATATATATATCATATGTATTATAAAACCAGGTCGTGTGTGTGTGTGTGTCTACGTTTATATATAGGATCGGATTTCCTACATTTTTCAAACTGATTTCAAATAAAACTTCACAGGACTACGTAAAATTACCTTGCGGTGGTTCTGACAGCGCCAAAAATTGGAAAAACACAATTGTTTTTTGCACGAAATCAATTTGAAAACACGATTAAGAGGCATCGAGAGAATGAAGGGGACAACTCATATTGAGTTATACTTATTATAAAACCCAGGTTGTTTGTGTGTGTGTGTGTGTGAGTGTGTGTGTGTGTGTTCGTTTATATATGGGATCGGATTTCCCTACATTTTTCAACCGATTTCAAATAAAACTTCACCTTTT